>PVJX010009981.1:0-58792 GCA_004027295.1 Dolichotis patagonum
GACAAGTGAGTGTATCACCTGAAGGATAATCAGGACCAGGAAAGAGCACTTCTAGCCTTGAATCCAAAGTCATTCTGTAGTTACATTCAATCTAAAAGGTGAAAATTGGGCTGGGGATTTAGCTCAGCAGCATAAGCGCCTGCCTTGCAAGTGTGCAGTCTTGAGTTCTATCCTCGGTACCAAAAAAAAAAAAAAAAAAGTTATTGAAGACATTTTAAGTAAGATCAGAAATAAAATTTTTTAGTCCTTTGTTTAGTCAAAAACAAGACCAATATAGGAACAGACAATGGGTTTTGTAAATCAGATGCACTTAGGCAGCATCAGTGCCTTCCATCAGGGATGAAACCTGTCTTCCAAGATGGTTCATTAAGAAAAATTAAACTGCTTTGCTTTTAACTGACATCTGACCCTGTTAACAGGTCCCCATCAATCAGAGGGCCCTGTGGTCTGAACATATGGTTACAGGAAGATTTTAAGATGTGTCAGTAAATGATCTGCATACAAATTCCAGTAGCTGGTATTGTTCCAAGAGGAAAATTTGATTACAACTCTTAGGCATGTAAGGGAAAGCATTGTTATAGGTTACTGGGGAGGACACATCTTTTAGAAGAAAACCGTTGGCTGAGGTTACACTTCTGACCACTGGACAGTTTTCAGTCTGTCTGTGACAGATGATGTATTATCTTATAACTGTGAAAGAACATTGTACCAATTTGTCATTAAATAAAAATTGCTATCACTTTGCCAAAACCCCTTTCACTCACCCTAGAAGTGTTCCAGTAGAACCATTCTCAGAGAAGGAACAGAGGAAATGAATTGGATGGAGGCAGGAAAATGTCACAAACAAATGTTCACTTGCTGTTTGCTTCCTTTGTGACTTAAAATTCAAGGGCAGCTCTGAATATCCAATTTTGTCAATTCTTTGATTTGTTTTCTGTTCCAATTACTATGTATTAAATAGATTAGTATGATCATTTAAATACAAAAAAGCTTGCTATACTTTATTTTGTTTTGAGGCAGAGTGTTACTTTGGTTGTCAGGCTGGCCTTGAATTTCTGAGGTCAGACCATCCCCCTGTTCAACTGCACAAACACTTGGATATCCTCTGTGAGTGGTTATAAAAGTTTTTGATCTATAGTTCATTTAAAATTGCTTTATGTGCTCTGCAAAAAAAAGAAAATGCAGAATCTAGTCTTACATGAAATTGTTACTGCTATTTCATTCTGTAACTATGGAAATATTATTAATTCATTAAAAATGAAATAAAACTGTGTCAAGTGCAAACAAAGCCTTAAGACTAGATATTAAAAGAATGATAAAACATCGGGATTTGAGTATGTGAAATGTGTAAATAAAATACTGGCTACGTCGGAAGGCAATCTCTTACTATGCATATTATTAAACTGGCTTGAGGATGATGTATTGTTAAATAAGAAAAGCTTATCATGAGTAAAACTTCAGAAAAATATAAATCTGTCTGGTCACTGCTTGCCTGGCATCACCCTCGCTGTCCTAACAGGCACAATTCATTTCTGCTTTTCCCATGCTCTTGCTCTCACCCCTATCATCACATCATGGCTCATTACACAGAAGCAAGGTTTCCTCCAGGTAGGTAAACCTGGATCTTTGGTGGGAAAAGTGAGTCTGATATATCCCTTTGACTGGTGGGTAATGGTGAAGATCCCACCAACTTCTGACAGAGTAAATGGAAAAGGAGTCTATCTTGTAAACAGAATTTTTGTTCTTAATGATGGCTGAGTAGACTAGAAAGTGAAGATTTTAGCCACCAAAAGCAAACTTGATATTTTAAGCAACTGGTTTTAAACCATAATGATACTGAAAGAGTGAAGGCAGCATAATGTATGACTGAGCTACTTGAAAAGTGTAAGTTCTCAATAATATTTTTGAAGACAGAATTGTTTATTAGTGAAACAAATAAGGGAGAGTTCTGCACAAAAAGCTTCAGCAATACATACAACACTAATGGAAGTTTTTTTTTGTTGCCCAAGAGACTTTAAAAGCAAAATCTGTCATACTTGAAGGTTCACAATGCACTTCTTTTTGTAAGTGTATATATCTTTGTATGATTCAAGATAATGGTGTAAGTGGTGAATGGTATTTAAAATATGTCTACATTTTATGCTTAGCCTGGTGTTCAGATGTGTACCTCAAATCATGGAAAGTGACCTTTTAAATGCCTCCTAAGCTAGAACCACTTTGCTCTGGAGACAGAATCCAAGATGTTTCCCTTATCCCTCTGTTTGAAGAGGCAGTGGGGAAGGTTATCTTCCTATGATATGGAGCAGTGGTGTATTATTCTTAACAATTCTGTTTTCAGCTAGATTCACTCCTTGCTTGGGTGCTCAATTTTTATGTCAAAATATCACAAATAAAGGATGATAATTTCAGACTCACCTTATCACTGATCTCATAGCTGTGTTTTTGCTTATGAGTAAGTATTTGATCACATGTTTGGACTACCCTAGGCGAAGAATCATTTTGATGTCAGTCTTCCAGATTGAAAGAACCTATTAACCCGAGTACATAAATGACTGGGTAGATATAACCTGGGTCACCAGATCTGTTGATTCTTTTCCATCTGTTCACTACCCTTGAAACTCTCTCACTTTCTGGCTACATTTCAGGGATGGTTAGGACTCATTAGACTCCACACAGCAAATTGGGTAAAGCAACTACACTTGACAGAATGTACACCAAAATGCTACCAATTTTATTACTTTTTGATGCTGTGAATAATATTTTGATAATAATTTTGTTCTTTTTTCATCAATAATGTTGTCACCACTTGTTTAAATGAAAGGTGACTATGATTATGTTTATTTTCATCAACCAAGGCATTCAAAGCTCCAGTATTTGTTGGAAATGAGGAAGAGCTAAGATTTTTACACCATCTCTTATGAGATGAACCATGAGGTGTCTGCCCTGAAAATTTTAACAAGATGTGTAGTTGAAAAAAAAAAAAAGGATGTGTAGTTGACATGTGGTAACAACATTTCCTCTAATATTGGCTCATAGTCATTCAAATGGGTTACAGAATCCACATCTAAACCACATGATTTTTGTCTTTGTTTACTCTTTTTTGTTTGTTTGTTTGTTTGTTTAAATCACAGTGGGACCAACTACCTAAACAATCTTTAAGTACATCTGAGATGTTATTTCTCTTTAGGTATCTACATAACTATAATTTAAAACTTTAAATAATACTAAGTTAAAGAACAATGATTAGTATTTATACATGCATTTATGTATTTTGTAGTATATATCATATGTATTTTGTAATATATATGCATATGTATTTTAATCTTGGCATTTCTTCTAGATTGAACCTTTTTCAAACTATTCTTAACACAAATTCAAAGAAAAACATTTCTGTCTGTAACTATGCACAATGCATGCTTGTCTTCAGATTATTTATATTTACTGGTAGCCCAGCAAACTGGTAAATGATTGACAGTGCTATGCAATGTTCTCTGTACCTATAGGATATAGATGGTTCCTTTAAAATTGGAAAAAACCTAATTAATCTTGCATGAGCTGTAAACCTTTAAGCCTTAACCTGATGGCACTAGGGACAGTAGGAAACCCACAGTTTTCATGAGAAAGGAGCCCAAGCATGAAGGGTCTGCATAAAAATATTCAAACAACAATAAAATTACTTTTTTTCTGTGCCATAAAATAGAATGGAAATCATACCCTGTCACTCTCTGAGGTATTTCTGAAGTGCAACATGGCAGGCTCTTTAAGTACGATAGTTGATCATAAAAATCACAGATCAAGTTAAGAAACATTGTATGTACTTGTCTTTTTAAATTGTTTCCTTTATCAACTTGACGCATAAAAGCCTATGGTGCTTAAATTGATGTTTACTTGAACTGCTGCTGAGCAATCCTTCTTTCACCCTCTAGGGAGTTGGCAACATCTTTCAAAGCTTCTTGAGAAACTAATGTGCCTTCTTCAGTTTAAATCATGACCCTTGGCTTTAGCCACAGTCTCAGTAAAGATTTCTTTAAATGCAAAGTCATGATTTTTATACAACATGAAAATAGACATGTGTTAAAGATTTTGTTTCACCTATCAAAATGAGCAAAACAGCTAAATACTGCAATCTATCCTGAGAATTTATACAACTATATAAAACATTAGAAATTAAAAATGCCAATCTGAATTTACATATTTAGTTAATGCAAAACTGGTCTGTATCCACAGGGAATAATCACTTGCTTTCCTCTAGACAGAGTGTATTTGCATATCCATGTACAAAATGGCTTGCAATATTATCAGATTTTCACAAATTAATAGAATGAAAAATATCCTAGCGAAAATGGCTGACAAATATAGCTAGAAGGCAGCTAAATAGCAATATTTTCTATCTATTTCAAATTTGTTCATACATTCTTTGGCTCTTGAGAATACACAGAGGAAACATGGGCAGCTTGAGATATCATGGTGTCATGGTTTATGTCGGTGGCCCGCAGGCCTCATGTATTTGCATTGTGCATTTGTGATTGGTTCATTGTCTAGTGCTAGGATTGGTGGTATCAGTGCTACACCCTCCTAGGGGGTGGAGCCAGCATGTGATGTAATGGCAGGAAGAAGGTGTGTCCCTCTCTTGCCAGTTTCCACTTGCTGTTTGCAGCTGCCATGAACCCTGCGGCCCGCCATGCCACCCTGCCTTGGAGCCAACTGAGTATGGACTGAAACCTCCAAAAACTGTAAGAAATAAACGTTTCCTTTCCCAACGTTGGGTATCAGGTATCTTGTCGCAGAGACGAATAAAAAGTAACTAAGACACATGGCTAATAAAAGGAATTATTAGGTGGAAATTCATGTTCCCTGCTAAAGACTTGAATCTAAATTTGGAATACATTTTTGCAAATCAAATACAAGAACTAAAAGACTTATTTTGCAGATTAGTGATATGATTTGTGTTTGCTATAACTAAATAAGCAATTTTATACAGAATATTTTCCACAAAACTTATTGTCCTTCTTGAAATTTGGTTAGAGCTGCAAATGAAACTTTTCTCCATCAAATAATTTATAATGATTTGGCAAGAAGATTCATGTGGAGTTGATAACTTTGTTGTTTTCTGAGTACATTCAATAAACTTCTAAAGCAACTAGAGAACATGAAGGAGATAATGCTAAGAATTTACATGTTTCAGAAAAAAATTAAATTCCATTAATAATGTTTCCTTTATTTCTCCTACATCTGTGTGTATGTATGCACCTATGTGTGCATTAACATAGACCATTGGATGAATTGCATTTAAGTAGACTATTGGGGTAATTCCTGAGCCATTTCTATTTCCTTTCTTGTTATTGCTCACACGCACACACACATACACACACATTCACATTCTAGTCTGAGCAAAGGGTCAATGATTTGTCTATTTTATTAATAACGATTGCAGGCCACACTTATTGAAAAAAGTCACCCTTATTATGGCCCTATTTTCTCTCTTTCCATGTATTCTTGATTCACTTTCCACCCATCTCCTCTCTGCCCTTTGTACTAAAAGGCTGACCTGGTTTACTTCTGAAGACCTAGTTTCTTTGCCCTCTAGCTTCCATTTTGATTCCCAATGCAATACCACAGCCAGAGATTAAAAGGAGGGTAAAATGAGGTTAGGTAGTGATAACTCCAGCTTTTCCTTCTTAAGTAGTTTACAGTATCTTTGGATAAAAAGTTATTGTTCCTTTCAAGGCAATCTTTTCACTAAGTCTCTCTTGAGCTCTGGAACCACCTGCTTCCTTTGATTGCCTCTGGGCCTTGGAGTGCTGACAGTTATCCTGCTATAATATCCTGTAATAACATCATGTTTATTACACATTCCTTGGCTTCCCTTGTACATATCTACACCATTACTAAATATGTATTTGTTTACTGGATAAAATGCTTGGGATAATAATAATTGTATGAATTATGTTTCCTGGTGAGATCTTGACTTGTGTAATTTCCAAATGTGGTTTTCTATTCTAAATCATGTGATTCATAAAATGGATAGAAATTCCCAAGATTTTAGAAAGCAGGGGTTCAATTAAATATCTAGACTAAACCAAGAGTCAACAGACATTACCTACAAAATATAATAGAATGCCTGTGAGTTTAGGTGACATGGTAATTCAAAGGCAAAGATATAAAATAAAAATAATTATGTAAGCCTGGATATGTTCCAATAAAATTCTATTTGCAAAAACAAAAGGGAAGTACATAGTTTGTTAAACCTTGGCCAGACTATAAACTGCAAACTGGGCTGGTAAGAGCTCCACTTTGTGTGCATTTCTTATAGATGCCATTAATTGCAAACCTGTGCTTTGTTTTAGTTTGCACATTAGTTTTTTTCTTGAGAATGTTGTTATTATCATTTTAACTACTACTTTGTTAATTACACTTTTTTTGCCTTTGTAGGAGAGGTTTACAAAAAAAAGTTCTCATTCAAATTTTTCCTCTTTCCAATTTTTTCTCCACACTTTTCACAAGTGCAGTTCTCTCCTGCTGGTGAGTCTCAGGGGACATTTCCCAGGTTACCTGTCAGCTTTTTAAATTTATTTTTTCTGTTTACATCAGTATAAATAACATTCATAGTTAATCAGTAGAATAGTTTAACATCTATTTGCCTGCTAGAAATTGTATACTTGACTCCTAGAGGTAAGCTAATAAAATAGAGGCATTTCACGGGGATAAGTAGTAAACCTAATATTACTACATATAATGTAGGTAGTATGCTATCCTATAGTCTACCACCAGCATCCTATAATCTAGTCAAACAGGTAATTTAATAAAATGAAAGTTAAAATGTAAAAACAAAGGAAAGAATTATTAGAAGCAAGGCAAATATAGATGAGAGAAGCAATAAGAGGAACGAAGAGAAAGAGAGGGAAGAAGGGAGAAAGGAAAGGTAGGAAAAGCAGGATATTTAGAGACTTTTCTTGTTTAGTTGGGTTTTGGTTTTGGTTTTGGCTCAGGTAAAAATATTATTTTTTCTGTTTGCTAATTAGGTACCAAAAGAAAGGCTATAGATCATGTGCATTCATTCTTGAAGAACTCATTAAAGGACTAATGCAAATATAAGAATGTCTAGTTAGCTGAATATTTAATATTTTACAGAACAACAAAGCCATAAGTTTCAGTTTATCATTTCTATATGTCACTAAATATTATATTCCATCATTTTTCAGTTTGCTAACTTCTAATTTTATGATTTTTGGAAAATCGGTCAAATTTGTGTCTTAAAAGAATTAGACAAGTATGTTGGGCTTATAAAATATTTCAGAATCAATCAGTTATTATTTTGGTTATTTTCATGGAAATTATTTCTTTATAAATAAAATCTAAAGAAAGGGAGGAGAAGGAAAATAGAAGATGATGAAAAGAAATGAAAACTGAGTTAAGTGTAAGTTTTGGAGGAATAACACTCACCCAGAACTTCCATTGTGTGACTTAAAACTTTCTAATGCTTTGATATGCTGTGAACTAAAATATCTTAAAATGGTCTTTGCTCTATTTTATTAATAAATAAATAATATTTTATTAAAGAAATTGTGTCTCTGGTCATAGCAAGTTAAATGAGTATTTTTTCTTATGCTTTCTTTCCTTGACATAAATATGTGATAATCATTTTACATAAGTTGCAAGTTTAGTGTACAATTATTCATACAAGATAGGCATTTCTATCTTCTTTTATGGGTGAAAATTGAGGTTTAGAAAGTTTAAATCATTGTCAATATTCCTTAACAATAATTCCTTTACTCTATATCACATCGATTGTTAAACATAAACTTCTTTGTGCCTATTTCTATTCATATAATCACCAAATATTCTTAATTCCTCTCCCCTGCTCTTTATATCATAACTTTAATTCATTTTTTACATTATAATACATTAGGACACACAACCATACTAAAATGTAGTATTCTCATTGTTTTGAACAAAATTTTCTCTTAGATCATTTAAAAATAAAAAAAACTATTTTTGCTTATTCTTTCTCTTTCCACTTATATGTAGATGAAAATTTCTAATGTGTATCATTTTACTCCTTCCTAAAGAATGCCTCTTAACATGTTTTTCAGAGTAGGTCTACTGTCAGCAAATTCCCTCAAATTTCACCTAAGAAAACCATCCTCTCTTCTCATTTACTTTTGAAGTATAATTTCAGAGTACAGAATTCTAGATGTTTTTCTTTTCTCTCAATATTAAATCTTTCACTCAACCTTTTGTGATTCCATGTTTCTTGTTTACATGGGGAGAGTATGAATTTAATTCTAGCTTTGCTATTGGAAAGGCAATTTTCCTCTTCTATTATTTCAAGATTTTCTTTAATCATTGATTTTCAAAATTCAAAAATGTTATTCTCAGTTTTATTATTGTATGGCATTTATCTTTTTTGGTCTTTTCTGACTATATTGTATCTGTGGTTTGGTTTAAGAAATTAGAATCTGGAACACCTCAGGTATTATTGCATCAAATATTTCTTCTGTTCCCTTCTTTATTTTCCTGGCATTCTCATTAGCTGCATGTTATATTTTTTACATCATCCTATAGTTCTTATTCTGTTCTTGAGTTTTTTTTAATTTGTGTTTGTTTCCTATTCATTTGTTCTTTGCTTCTCAAATTTGGATATTTCCATTTTTTGATCCTTAAATCAATTATTCCCACAGCTCTGCCCAGTCTAATGAACTCCTCAAAGATATTCTTCATTTTTGTTGCAGTTTCTGATCTCTAACATTTAATTCTTTCTTACAGTTACCCTATCTCTACTACTGTTACCTAATTGCTATTACATGCTACCTACTTTACCCATTGCGTATTATAGAAAACTACTCATAATTTTTAGACTTTTTAGTCTAGTAATTACAATATCTCTACCATGTCTATGTCTTATTTTAGATGTTTGCTATTTCTGCTCAAACCATTTATTTTTTACTTTTGAATAAGCCTGGCTGGTACTTTTTGTCTTTTAATATCTCTTTCTTTTGAAACCCATTTCTTGGTATAGAAAAAAAAGACAGATAGAATGAATTGCTGCAAACAGGCTTTGGTAATGCATAAAGGAAAGGTGTAAATTTTATATTCTATGATTACATCTTAGTCTTTTAGTAACTCTGGATTTGTGAACTTCAGAAGCTGGGGACTCCACCTCATGTGGAATAAGATACCTATAGCAGCTGGAGTTAGGCATTTCTGTTAGTTGATGTTGGTTAGGCTTTGAAAACTCCCAGCAGTTCAGGCTCTGGCAAAATGATTTCTCAAGTACGTGCTTTCTGAAGAACAGAAATCTCTGACATGTTTCAAGTGTTTGCTTTTCTTCTCTAGTTGCATATCTAATGGAGACTTTTCTCCATCATTAACTTTGAGAAACTGACCATGTTCTTCAACAGAACAGAAATGTGGAGATTTCCCTATAACTGGGTTCTCCTAGAGTTTTTAAATCACAGACTTGTACATTTTGAGCCTCTAGAAATTCATCAATTGCAGTTTGGGTTTTTTTTTTTAACCTCATCATTAGTTTCAATGCTGCTTTCTGGTCTGGGAGTTTTGAGTCTCAGTAACTTCCTTTGGTCTCTCCAAATTTGGGATCACTGATTTGCCCTGTGATCTTACTTTTGAGACATGTCTAAAAAGAGTTATTGATTATTTCAGTTTGTTCAACTTTTTATTGTTAGGGTGGAGAATCAACTTCTAAGCTCTGGCAAGGATCCGATTTTTTTTTTTTTCTTTCAAAACATTATTACTCTTTCCATACACCCTTTAATGCCATGAACTTCAACAAAGAGGGTGCACATGAAACCACTATGCCAATATCTACATATATTTCTTAAACATGACTAGTTACTCAGATCTCTCCTACCCCAAGGGCCTATTTATTACATTTAAAAACTAATTAAAATTAAGTTTTGTGAATGTCAGACTTGGAAGGATAACCACAAAGCAATGTTGAGTTTTAGACCTCAGACTGAAGGACAAACAATACTTTTGATGCAGTAAGCCAACTCATTTAGGGAGGCTATACTTTTCCAGGTGTTATTGACCTCTGCGAACTCCTATTTGCCTAGATTTTCTGTTATAAATATAAACTCAAGACCTATAACATCATTTGGTCTTCAATGAAACATGACTAGGCTTCATTTACCACAAATGTTTCTTATTCATAAAATTAAAATATTTTAAAGTCTTCTCATTTTATGTTGAGTTACACTTATCACTACCTACAATGTGCTCATGTGAGAAATTACCACCCAGACATGCTCACATACCTATGCATTTACAGTATGTGTATATGAGAAAGATAGTAGTGTTGTCAGTATAGAGTAATCAAACAGGTTTTGTTGGCCAGGGAGCTGAATCTTCCCCTGAGATCACTAATTTAGATAATTATGCTATTGTATTCTCAGTCACCCAGTCCCAAATTCTTTGATTCAATCATCTATTCATTCAGTATCCTGTGTATATCTGTGTTAAGGATTTGAGATAGGGTCTTCACACAGAGCCAAGGTCTTCACCGCCAGACCGCTTTCTATCTTAAATTTCAAGACAGAGTTTTACCGAATTACTGAGTTACCCAGGCTGGTCTCAAACTTGAAATCTTTCTGCCTCAGCCTGCCAGAGTGCTGGGATTACAAGCATGTGTCATCCTCCTCAGGGTTCAAATCCTTTTTCAAGGGATATGATATACCTGTTCTTGGTTGCAAACTGAAGAAATGCTATTTGCTCTTTTGGTAAGGTAAGATTAATTAAAGAAGATCAATACTGAGTAACAAATGCTGCTATATATGTTCTTTAGTAATACTTAAGGATGGATTTTTCCATGGTTGGTGTAATCTATATTAATATATAAGATGAGCTATATCTACCTCAGTGAAGGTGCTATGGTATGTCAAAGGCAAAATTTTGGTGAATTAGGAAGTAAAACTAGCTTTATAGTTGTATCACAGTGTCCAGAGCGGTAAGGAGTTCCAAGAAGCAAAAGGGTCTAGATGGTAAATGACCTGGTAAAGAGTCATGGAAATCTTCAAATACAGTGGGATTTAAGTAAAGAAATGTTAATTCGTTTATAGTTTTGAATAATTTCTCTAATTTGAGATTACAGAGTAGACAGAAGAAGAAAAATATTTGAAGCAAAGAGATTATCCAGGAAGAATCAGCAGTAATCACTTCAAGAAACAATGAAAAAAAATCCAGTGCTTTAGCTAGGGCAGTAGGTTTGAAGAAGAAAATAGAAATTCTGAAGAATTATAAAATCTAGCTTTGAACACAGGTCTGACATCCTAGTAATATTCCCATGAGGCTTCTGTGAAACCAGCAGAACATAGTAAAGCAATTTTATAAACTGAACCACTTCATGAAATAACTGCGCACTTTTAGACTGACTTCTGGGCAGCACCACAAGGGAGATGACTGCTCTTACATACAGGATTTTGAAAACTAAAATTGACATTCAAGCCATAACACACAAAAGTAAGTCAGATTATGCATTCTGAACTACACAGGTTGACCATTGCTAAAATAGAAGATTTAAGTAGGAACCTGAAACTCATAATTTAAAACTCACAATGTCCAGATATAATTAAAAATTACCCATTCTAATAAGAACCATAAAAAATCATTTGAATGAAAAAATAAATTTTAAGCAACTCTAATGCAGAAAAATCCCAATATTGGGATTATCTGACACTTATTTTAAATTAAGAAATATAATCTGCATTAATCAACAAAAATGAATTCTCGTAAAACAGAGTAATATAATTTTCATGCAAAGAAACAGACAAAATAAATAATTTTTAAATTCCCTAAAAAACTACCTGCAATAAAAAGCTTATCAAGATTGCTGATTAGAATGAAGCTCACAGGCAAAATAATAGTTGAACCTGAAGACAGAGCCACAGAAATGTTTCTATGGTGTTAAAAGATAAGAGGTTCTCTGGAACTCTTGAAGAGATTTTGAGCACCTGTGGAACGGAGCACATAATCTGGCATTCTTACCATCTGTTTCCCAGATGGAGAGAACATGGTGAAAAAAATGAAGATAAATAAAGTAATGGCATTAAACTCTTCAATTTTGATCTCCCAAAAATGTACAGCACAGGAGAAGTAGGAAACTGAAAAACACAGGGAAGCAACAATAATAAAATTAAAATGGCACAGAAGATCATATCATATTGATAGTTGCATTAAGGATAAAGCATATGCACATTAAATAAAATACAGAAAATTGGAGGCAGGATAAAATTTATAACTCAATTATAAACAGTCCATGAGAAGTACATTTTGAATAAAACAACAGGTGTGTTACAAATAATGTGTATCAATCTCTGAGGTATATTAGTGCTAATTAAAATGAAGCTGGAATGGAGATACCAGCATCAAAAAATGTAGACTTCAGAACAAAGAAAATTACCAGTGAAAAAATGAGGCACTATATGCTGTTGAAAATGTCAATTCACCAAGAAGATATTACATGTAAATTTATAAACAATAAAGCTTCAAAGTGTGTGAAGCAGAACTGAAAGGAAACATGGAAATCTGTCGTTGTACTGGATGACTTGAACACCATTTCCTAGTAATTTATGAAAGCACTAAACAAAAAAACTGTTAATCTTAGAAAACAACAATATCAGTCAATAAAAATTAGTTAGTAGTTGGAGAGCACCCTACTTAACAGAAGGACGAATGTTCTTGTCAAGAATACATGATAGAAGAGCAAACGTTGTATGGTAAAAGTATTAGTTCTATTTCTGACATAAATTAGACATGTGGGTAAAATTTTAAATAAAGGTCCAGAATGTGGAGACGTTAGATGATAGATAGATAGGCAGACGGACAGTTTGGTTATTGTTACTCAGAGTTATTGCTACTTATTTCTCTTTTACTTTTTTGCATTTTATACAATACACTCTCCATTTTGTGGTCATATTATTGACATAATTCTTCCTGATCTGTTCCTGGCATTTTATAATTACCTTCACAGTTTCACTTGAGAACTACTGTTATTTTTATCTGGGACTATCTCTTACAATTATGTACTACACTAACCACGTAAATCTTTCCCTCATCTCTGGTTTCCCAGTTATTATTCCATTTACAGTATTTTTCAACCAGTGTTATCTTCAGATTCACTTGAAATTTTCCCCCTTCCTAATTTAAAAATCAGTTTTCAGAAATATATCTATGTTTTAAGAGGATATTTGAAATTCTTTTATGTTTTGTTCCAAGTTTTCATTCTACAGGTTCTGATGTAGTTTATGCATTTTCACGTATTTTATGACAGCATGACTTATTTTTTAGAATGTTCTGAAGAATTTTATACAACAGTGGTATTCTTTGCACGTCTTGAGTCATTTGCTAAGGTTTTTTAAAAAATTATTAGTATAGGGCTGGGGATTTAGCTCAGTGGCTTAAATGCCTGCCTGGCAAGTGTGAGGTCATGAGTTCAATCCCTGATACCAAAAAAAAAAAAAAATTAGTATATTGAATTGCATACAAACCATGCAATTTTCTGTATTTCAAATAGCATGTTAAGATCAGATTGCTGCATCATAACTTAAAATTGTCCAATCTAAATATCACAGCATTTGCCTACTATCAGCCATTTTGAGAATACATGAATTAAGTTCTTCAATTTTGCATTTAGTAGCAGATAAATTTTTTTCAGAGTAAAAATATTACTTTCATGCTAATATGATATGAAACTTACTAAATATTGTATTTAATTAGCCATTAAGCATGGGTCCAGGAAGCTGTCAGCAAACAAGTTCAAATAAGAAGTAAAAAGAATAAACTTGCATAAAGTAAGGAAATTCCTTATAAAAATGTTCAAAAATGAGGTTTGCTACAGGTGAAATGGAAAGTCAGTTCAATAGATCCAATGGCCAGGGTTTATTATAATAATTGCTATGGATTTGTGTCAGTTATCTACAATTTATGGAGTTGTAAAATACCTTAAATAAATACAGGAATCATACACTTCAAATAGCATGATTTTCTGTTAGATATATCTATAAATATTTCATTTCAGATTTTTCATTTATTTCAAATTTTTCCTGCACTTAGCTGCTCTTTCTTCCTGAACTCATACTACAATCTTCTCACTCTACCAAGCTTGAATTAATTAGATTATTTTATGTGTAATGGCCAAATATATAATAATTTTAATATATAAACAATAATATGAATGGAATTGTTTTTATTTTCTGCCACCATATGAACCTGTGTTAACAGAAATTTCTTCTCATTTAGTATTGCATTCCAATTATTCACACTACAATGCATTCAAAGTAACCTAAGCACATTGTAATAATTTTGTCTTATAGATAAAGGTAAACAAAAATATTTTAAATACATGTAATAGTAAAACTGATGGAAGGCTTTTCCCTCAGTGTTTCATTGCCTTGTGTATATAATTTTTTTACAGAGATTATGCAAGACTCAATACAAATTCTATTCTTATTTTTTCTATGATGCTAAAAACTGGTAAATTTTGATGAAGAAAGATGGAAGGAAAATTTTGTTTGTCACCATCATTAAACAAATGTGAACTCTATTCTGAAATTCACAAAGTTCTCTTTAGTCCAAAATTAACTTTCAGAGCTCTCCATGTGAATTTTCATTAGATCCACTTTCGTTTAATTGAGGACAGAGTGGAAACTACGTTAATTGTAAATGTTGGTTATACCTAAATTAGAGTCATTTACTTGGCCTCTTGTAAAGAGGAGCACACGTGTTACAACCTTTGGCAAAGTATCATGGGAAGGTTCTAGATTTTTCCCATATTTACGAGCCAAATGCAAATATGGAATGAGAAACAGAAGAAAACTTGCCCAACTTTTCTATCACAGAGGCATTTTTATGCAAATTTATTAAAACATATATGAAAAATGTGTATGTGTAATCTAGACATCGGGTGTTTTTAAACAGCATTTCAGCACAGGTAATCAATGAACCAGCAGCATCACTTCAGAACATTCTAGCAATGAAACTTCTCAGGTAATAACCCAGAACTGAGTCAGAAACTATCAGCATAAGACTTGCCCATCTGTGTGTTTTGAGGTCCCACTCCCACCCCGGTAGTTCTGATGCACAGTAAAGTGAGAGAATCATGGCTTAGAACCTCCTGATCCCTTTTAGCTTCATGAGAAAACCTTCATGGTGTAAATTCCTCCATGTGAGAACACCATTTCCTTAATATCCTGGACAATAAGCTTTTCCTGAACATATTCTGGGATTCTAAACCATTATGTACTGCACGCCGTTACATACTGTATGCACTGGCTTTTCCTGAACATATTGTATAACTATATACATAATGATGCTTTGTTCCAGAAAATTCATCCAGTTTAAATACAAACTCTTGTAGAGCATTTTATGTTTATATGCAAATAGTTTAATTTCATACATTTGTTTCTTGTATTATCTTTGTATTGGTGTAGATTTCTTCCCACATCTTGTACAGTACTAAGACAAGTGTCTGATGGTAAAATGAAGAAATTTAAGAAGAGAAGCATAGGAAACTAAGGAAAATTTCCATTTGACATAGTAGATATATTTCTGTAGGATAAGAGAGAATGCTAAGGGCAAGTTTCTAAAGATGTGGGTACATGAATTTAATCTCCGTTTCCTTATACTAACTGTGATACCTGTATTCTTTAGGACTTGGTGTCTTAGTGAAATTGGGACAAATTATTCACCTCAAAATCAAATAGTATTTAAATGAAGCAGTGTAAAATGTCTGTAAATTACTAAATCTTTGAAACTGTCATTTTATTATTATTGCTATTATCATTGTTAATTTTAAGGACAAAATTTATGATCTGTCATAATATAAGTAATAAAATACATTTATATATTTTCATATCAAATGAGAAGGCACAGAACTTTGCAATATGTATATTGCTGAAATTTCTGTAATACTGAGGTCATGTACTAGGGAAGAGCAATTACTCAGTATAGCAAAAATAATGACTTAGTTTGACTTAATTGCATTATGTTAAAAAGAAAAAACAGAAAAGAAAAACAGAGAAACATGAAAGCTAAAACCAATATAGGCAGAAGATTAATGGAAGAAAATCTTAAATATAAGTCAAATAAGCAAGATGGAATAAGAAATGAAAGAAATGGTGAAAAAATAAGAAATTAATGACACTCTAAGTTTTGTGACATTTATCATGCTTTTAGGCTGATAATTCTTTGATGTTTCTTACCAGTTTTATGAATACTTACAAAAACAATTGAAGTTAAGTGATTTGTTCATGATTAACAGAACTAGGGCTTGAATATAAATTTTGAAATTTGTAAAATTATATTTATGGATTGAGAAAGAAATGTTTTTCTTTTCTCTCCATGTATCCTGGACATGTAGAAGCTAGTCCAAAGCAAATAAATATGAACTGTCCTGGCCATCACTATACCCATAGTCACAATAGACAAATACTACATCTTACTGTATCTCCTTCAGTCTTCATGCTGCCTTATTATCTCCATATTATTTTCCATAGTGGTTGTCCTAGATTGCATTCCCAGCGATGATGTGGAAAGGTTCATTTTTCCTTGTAGCCTCACCAGTGTTTGTATTATTTGATTTCTTGATGATAATCATTCATTCTGGAGTAAAATTCAATCTCCATGAAATTTTAATTTTCATTTCTCTGGTTTTTCTGCCCTTTTTCTTGACTCCTTTCAGGCATGTCCATATACCCACTAGATTAATCTTGGTAAAAAGAAAATGTGAGAGGTGTCTGTTTCTTCGGACACTCTTGATCAGTCAGTGCAACCTACAAAATCCTTAACATGGCATAAACAGCCTTCGAGACCACAAGCCCTTTTCTCATAACTACTCTTCATTCAAATAAGAGAGAGAGAATGAAAGCTCTGGAATAGCCCATGGTCTATGAGCAACACGTCTACCATGCAGACTATTTCCTCCGTCATCAGAAATGCTTTCTTCCCTTCAAAGTGCCTCAAATTTCAGCTTGGTCATTTCCATCTTGTCTGGAAATCCTTCAAACAAAGCTTGCACTGCATCACAGTCCTGTGCCAAGTCTGTCCCATCATCTTGAAAATACATCTCAATCAGTAGTTCTTTTTTATTTTTGCTTTTGCTTTAGGTTTAGTTTATTAGCTGGTTTGTTTCTGAGGTAAGACACAAGGCAAAAGATAGTGGATGACATTTTCCTTCCAGGACATAAAGTTCATATTCTCAGAGCCCATTTACAATCAGGACCCATACCTCTATAACCATATATCCAGTGCCAATACTACTACATCCACATTACACAGCAATGATGCCTGTTGGGTAGCTAATCAATCACTACATACTGTCTTAAAGTATGATCCCTGAAAAATGTTATACATTCTCATGATTACTAATGATTGTTACTAAAATATTTTCACAGTACCCTTAAATTTAGATGTCAGTCTGAAAGAACTTTCTCTTATGTTTCCAGAAAAAAGCACAGGTTCTTTTATGTGTTTGAAGGCTATTATAAGGTCTCTGCAAGTGTGACTTTGGTAACTTGATTCAATAGGATCTGAATGCAGGTAAAGGCCAGCATCCCACCTCCAGTCCTAAGTCTCTCCGTTCTGCTTTGGTCACACAACCTTTATTCCTACCTGTGATCTTCAGTGTTTATTGATGAGACTGTTCAGAACACTCTTCTTCTAAGTAGCCACTGAACAAGTCCTTGTTCTCCTCCTCCTTAAAACTAGTGTCTAGATACCCTCATCATGCAGTTTTTATAACCCACTACACTTAACCTACATGACTTCTCAGTACCAGATGTTATTTGTTCACATGCATAATTTTATAAAACTCTGCCACATGAATGTTGGCCCATGTCTGTAGCAATTGTGTTAGTTACTCTTCTCATTGCTGAGACAATACACATGACATCTGAAGTTAAAGGAGGAAGGGTTCATTTAGCTCAAAGTTTGCAGAGGTTTTAGTTCAAAATTGGCTAACTCCAGGGCATGGTAGCACATAGCAGCAAATCAACCATTCATGGCAGTCTCCCAGGATTAGGGTGGTGCCAGCATGATCAGTGGATGGATCCAGTAATCACCTACTCTTAATCCCAGCACTCTTAATTACAACATTGGACTACAGAGCAATCATACACTCTAGATTCAGCCACATCTGAAAAACTTTATGATTGCATGAGGCTTTTGGGGGACATCTAGATACAAACCATAACAGCAACTTTTTCTGGTTCTCTATAGAATCATCATTGGCTAGAATATGTGGTGAGTGTTAATTGCCACATCTTGAAAGCACTGTTCAAAACACAATAAACAAACTGGGGATATAAGGTAGTGATGCAGTGTCTGCCTGGCAAATGCAAGGTCCTGAGGTTGATTCTCTATGCAAAAAATAAAAAGAAAAACAAACAAGCAAACAAAAAAGCCTGACACAACTAGAGAAGAAAGATTTGGCAGATATAGAGAATATGAAAAGATAAAGGGGAAAAAATCGAGAAATATAAAAAAAAGCAAGTTCACTCTTGGGATAGAAAGATGGTCTTCAGAGTCACTGATTTTATAATGAGCTTTGATTGGTGCAACTAGTTGCCCTCTTTAAAAATTTAGAGAGGAATTAACAAATGTTTCCATAAAAAGATGATGTTTTCTCTCATCATCTTGACTCCTAAGATAGTGATACTGAATTCACATTTGGACACATCTTCTTCAGGCTAAATCATCTCAATTCCATTTTTATTATTATTCATATTTTCAAATATTCCTAGTCAATTTTTATACTCTTAAAATAATTCAAATTTTTCATATTGCTTTTAATTCCTCAAATGCAAGATTTTTGTAATTCTTGATCAGAATTTGACAAAAAAGATATTAATGGAATTTATATGCCTCCCCACTATGCATAAAAGAAATATGGAATTTCCATGCCCTTAAATTGTAGCCATTAAAAATTACCAGGTCTAATGAATCACACTGGTTCATTAAATAGATTTCAAGTCTAGTAAATTGGCTGGGGATTTAGTTCAGTGACTTCAGTGCTTGCACGGTAAGTGCGAGGTTGAGCAAAAGATGCCCAGTAAAAAAAAAAAAAAAGTATAGTAAATAATGCTGAAACAGAAATCCATTCACTTATTCTGGCAAAAATGTGCTTACCTTCATATAATAAAGCCATTTTAATGGTATGTCTTGCCTTGTTTTATTGTAAATTATGCAAAGTATAGGTACTTAGCTTTTCCCAATAATTAGTTTATAACTTAGACTGATATAGTAGCAGTAAATTAAGCCACAAATAATATTTTTAGATTGATATATGATATCTGATTTTAGTTTTTACAAGTCTTAGAAGAAAAAGAATATTTAAATTTAGTAACTTCAAAAGGATTTTCCAGTTTGGCTTTTAAAAAGTACTTTCAATTTTTTACAGTCTGATAGATTTGATTATTGGGATCACTTGCCATATTGGCTCTGTGTTTATCAGTTTTCTAAAACCAACATAGAAAGTGTTACTAATATCCTTCTTATCTTTCTGCCAACTACCCATGAAGAGCATCAGTCAAGTAATTCCTGTATGAAGGGTTTATCGCTGTTGCAATGACTCGTAATTGAAGGCCTGTGGCTTCTGTGAGTTTGGATGTTTAAATTGTGCTTGGTAAAAGTCCCAGAAGAAAAGGATGCTGTATTAGAAAATTTGAAATAGTGACATACTTAATCATCATCAAATTGAAGTTTGTAATGTTAAGTAAGGCATTTTCTCACACCACTTAATAGTGTAACCTTATTATTGAAATAAGCTGGGTCTCTGTTTTCCACTAGATTTGCATATAAAGATTAAATTGACTAAAGTGCCAGAGATTCTTGCTAATCTAGATGATGTACTAAAGGAAAAAGTTGTCATCTAAAATCAGAACACAAATATTGATTCAAATGAATAGTGTTAGATATCTATGTTTTGGAATCTTCACATCAAAATGTGATGAAGAATAATGGAAGAAATAAGAATTGCATAAAACACTGCACTGATCCTAGATAAACTGTAACAACATAATGAATTGTTGCATTTTTGCACATGAATTGTTTACAAAACAGTCTGTGTTTACTATTCCACTTACAACAAACCTGTATTCTTTTCCACTGTTGATACTGATTTGAGTAAGAAGGTCAAAATCCTTGCATGACTATTTAATTAAAAAGGTTTTGATGGATTCAAACAAATTCTGTCAGTAGTTTTGCTCTGTATAGATATTGACAGATTCAACATCTGATGTCTCTTTATTTCATCTACCTATGTATCTATCTATTCATGTATTTTCTGTCTATCCATTTACCTTGCTTTTGGAAGTGCTAAGGGGTAAAGACTCCAAGAACCACAGAAGGAAAGCCTTCTTGGGAGGAAATGGTCCTCCACACTGAGATATAAAAACTTCAGTTAACAATGAGTAGCAGAGCAGCTTAGAGAGTTCAAGCATCCACAGAGTTTTTGACTGTAAAGGAACTTGCTTTTTTATGCTCAAACAGAAGCTTTACTGGGCACTTTCTTTTTAGCTGTACTGGCAATTTCTGAATTTCATGTACTCTTCTATTAAGGAGAAAATATTTTATGTGAAAAATCTCAATGAATTTTCTGCTGTAGCAAAATTAATTGAACATGGTCAAAGAATACCAATACATTAGTTACTGTACATGTACCACTGGATAAAGAAAATATTTTTGAAACTTCAATATCTTTTGACAAGAGATCTGTTTAAATGAGACCATTGCAAGTGAAGAATGATAGAAGAAATATGTTGTTTTTCTTGATTAAGAACACCCACAGTCTTTCATAGAATACCTACAGGAAGCTGAGAAACATAATGGGAAAAGTGCAAAATCCATCGAGTGCTTTATTGGCTCAGTTATTCTCTGAATAGCAGCAGATATAAATACTCTCCTTGGCCTTAGGGTTGCTTTCAAAAATGCTTGTCTATATTATTTTAGACTGCAGAAAAATAGAAAAAAGAATAGAAAAAAGAGCCAGGGACCATGTTATTCTACCATAGGCAGAGATTGAAAAATGGTGCAATAATATTCTAAGTAGTTGACCAAGATCAGAACTGTGAAAAGGGAATGACAGGTGGTATTCACATCCCCAGGCTCTGAATCACTAAATTCTGAGTGGCATTTATTCCACCTAAACTAATCATCACAGCAGTCACGTTCCAGCAAACCCCTTTTTTTTCTGATCTTTGGTTTCTGTTAGGAGTAAATCATTTTAATAACCTTATAAAGGAATAAAAATGATTAATTTATACTTCATGGATGCTAAATAGTGTGGTAAAATGTAAAACTATTGAATGAAGCACAATTTGTCCATATACCTTGTGTTTACCAACATTAAGATATCATCACATGGTAGTGTGTTCTTTTGTGTTTGTGTAACTGTCTCTACTGAAGTTTCAGCTCCTGGGAGCTGGCAGGTGTGGCCTTCCACTTCTGTGTCTTTAGCACCTAGCACATAATAAGCACAGTGTTTGATAGTGAGCCAAAAGGATGCGTGGACAAGTCAACAGTGTTAATGTTGGGAACCAGTACATTTTCTGGAATTTCCTAGTATGTGTAGGAGATTCTGCAGAACCATGGAAAAAGAATATTTAAAAATTCAGTGAGATCTCAAATTTATTATCTGAGGAGATAACCCATTATTAGACATGCTTGCTAGGCCATAACTGTTGTAATTGCACTTTTAACCTGATTGAACTGAGCAAAACTGACAATGAGATAGGGGAAGGGCATAATGTGACAGAAAGATGGGGTTTTGTCTTTTATTTTCAATGTCTTAATATCTAGAAATTATTTCTGAAAATTTAAGCTAGAATAATCTAAGGATTTAAATTTTGAGATTTGTAGATAGCTATACTTTTTCATAGAAAAAGGATTCACCTTCTTAGCAAAAAGAAAGGCAATTTTTCTGGAAGTTTATTCTTCCCTGATCCATTGTGAAAGTTGTTCTTCAGTCTGTGCAATTCCCACATCAATTATGCAGTGCCAAAACAGAGACAGAGAGAGCTTTTAATCCTATCTCGCTGTGCATCAACCCTTGTAAGTCATTTTTGTCAACATTCCTATTTTTGTGAAATTCTGTATTTTTTATCCTTTTTTTAATTTTAAAAAGTATCCTTTGAATGCAGTTTTTGTTCTTTTTTAAAGCAGTTCATTTGAAGGGGTCATGTTTTGCAGGAAGAATGGGATGGTCACCTTGACAATGTTGAATTTTGTGCACTCTAGGCTTATAACAATCAGTGAATTAGTAAAGGGTCCTTATTCCTCCACCCCCAAGCATCTGATACTCTGGGAAACAGCTTAACTGTAAAAATTACTCTCCTGTATGACCTAGCTAAGTGGAGAAGACAGCCCTCTTTTATCTAGAGTCAGGTCAGAATTGATCCTTTAGGTTCCTCTTCTTAGCCTCATGAATGGTCAGGTGGACTTGGCACCTACCGACCACAGCAAAAATAACATCTAGCAACCTAGCTTGACCAGACTGAGTGAAACTTCTTGCTTATCACTTAGTTTTGAGCATTAACTTACCCTTGGGTATTGGAACACAGAACTTCTTTTTAATCACTCCTTCAGAACAGAAACTGACCTCTGAGGAAAACAGCATGTTTTTGGTTAAAGCGCTTACTCATCTTATCACTCTTCATATGCAGCTGTTTTTGTTTGTTTGTTTTGGTTTTGTTTTTGTTTGTTTTTGTACTGGGAATCAAACTCACCACCTCACACTTGCTAGGTGTTATAGATTATATATCCTTTTGCCGGTCTCCCAGGCCTCATATGTAATATGGATGTGGCTGAATCTAGCCTTTGTAATTGATTTATTGTCTAGCGCTGGGATTGTTGATGTGAATGCTCCACACACCTAGGGGTGGAGCAAGGATATGAGGTAAGATGGAAAGAAGGTGTGTCTCCTTTTGCTTTTGCTTTTGCTTTTGCTTTTGCTTTTGCTTTTGCTTTTGCTTTTGCTGTTTGCAGAGTCCATGGATGGCTACCCCACCATGCCATGCTGCCTTGGAGCCAACTGAATATAGACTGAAACTTCCAAGAACTGTAAGAAACAAACATTTCCTCCCCTAATTGTGGGTATCATGTATTTTGTCTCAATGAGTAAAAAATAACGAAGAATCCAGATCATCGCTGTGCTGCTGAGCTCTATCCCCAGCTATGTAGCTTTTTTGAGTCCTATTTACCCCTCATCATAAATTCTTTGTCTATCTTTGAGACACTGGCATATCCTATGGTAAGAGATACTTTCTCCCTCACTAATCCTCATTCCACTGTTGTAGCATTTCTGCCTCATTATTGAAGCTGTTTTTATGAATAAAATTTATCACTTTTCCTTCTCTCAGATTTATTGCATTTTGCAACACAGAAATCATTTATGTGGAAAATGGTCAGCGGGAATACTATATAAACACTATGTGAAAACCATACACATCATTAAATAAAGTACGTTTCAGGAACATACATTAGTTGGACAGAGTGTAACACATATTGAACCAGACATTATTGCACATTGCTCTAGCAATTACTGTGGACAGGAGAGACCCAAAATGATATGAGAATTTCTAGCTCATCTAGAGTAACTTTTTCACAATATGTATTCCTGTACACTATTCTTCTCATCATTCTACTACTTCAAAAGCTCCTGTCATGGTTTATGTCAGTGGCCCCCAGGCCTCATGTATTTGCATTGTGCATTTGTGATTGGTTCATTGTCTAGCACTTAAATTGGTGGTGTCAGTGCTACACCCTCCTAGGGGGTGGAGCCAGGATGTGATGTAATGGCAGGAAAAAGGTGTGTCTCTCTCTTGCTGGTTTCCACCTTGCTGTTTGCAGCCAACATAAACTGTGGCCCCACCATGCCACCCTGCCTTGGAGCCAACTGAGTATAGACTAAAACCTCCAAAAAATGTAAGAAATAAACCTTTCCTTTCCCAGCTTTGGGCATCAGGTACTTTGTCTCAGCGACTAGTAAGAGGTAACTAAGACAGCTCCCGTATGGTCAGGAAATTGTTTTGCATCATCTAAATTGTCCTAGTAGATTTTTCGCCTTAACCATCAAACATTTAGCCTTTGGGGCTGAAAGTAGGATGTGAACAGCTTCAGCAAAGAGTGATAGGACCTGGGTCTCTGGTTCTTTCCCTAGTAAAAGGGTCGATGAGTAAACATGGAAGAGTAGCTAAAGGAAGCATTGTTTCTAGTACTTGTGTTGACCTATCTAATAAAATACAATAAAACTTATATTGTCAAACATTATTTGTAAAAGTTAAAGATTTGTAAATCTCTGGTAGACATTATGAGTAGAAAGTGATGACTCATTTTTATAAACCAGAACAAAAAATTCACAGCAAATATTACAGTATTTTAAAATAAATTACATTTTGTCTTCAACACACTTCTAACGTGATCATTTAAATAAATTTAGTGTTATCCTTTCATTTGCAGTGTAACCAGTTCCTAATTAAAATACATTATGACAAAGTAATCTGTGGATATGTACACTTCTTAAAGTTTAAAAGTAGAAAATAATCTGCATAATAAAATGCTTATTATTTGTGGCATTTCTTGCATCAAATCTAAGCTTAGTTTTTGTTTTCTTGGTAAGAAACTTATTTTTGTCATATTGATAGAAATAATTTCCCAATAGTTTTTCAGGATTTATAGATTGTTTAACCATGAAATAGAAAATGGATTATTTTATAGACCATATAGTCAGGATTTGTAAGAAAAATGATTTAATACAGGACACATAATTATAGAATTATTTTATAATAATCATCTGAAGTGTCAAACACAAAGTGTGAAGGAAATCTGCCTACACACTAAAGACCCCAAAGAATCCAGCTGTGGCCTCAAATCCTATGGCAACATCCTGCAATGGCCCAGCTGAAGACCTAAAGCCATGACAATATCTCATGCAAGTCTTTTTCAGGAATCTGCTCTGGCATGGTCCAAAGGTCAGAAGTGGAAGCCAGAAAGTCTATACCAGTGGGCTGAGGGATCTGCAGTGAAGCCAGGAAGCAACACTCAAAGTAAGGACCAGAGCTCCCCAAAAGTGAACTGCATCAATTCTCAGCAACAACAAGGTCCTGAACTCCTCTGAAGATGAGAACAGCCGAGTCCATAGCAGGAAAGATGCTTGACAGTCTCCTCCAGGAGAACCAATGGCAGCAAGAGAACCACCACCACCTCTTCCTCTAAGGTTCTTTTTATGCTGTTGGCAACAATTGTGGTGGGCCCTCTACACGCGGCACCACAATGATTCAGCTTAGCTGGGTGTTACCAGTTGATCAACAGTTGTCAATCTACCACACATATTGAATAAAGCACACTATTAATTGCAAGCAGTAAAAGTAATAGCAGTCAATAAGTAATTTTAATAGGAAAGTTTGTCTTAAAGGAATACTTTATAGCAAAAAAATGTAGAATATGTGGAAATAATCATTGTAAATTACAGAGAAAGTCACTTAATAACAATTTCCCTGATAAGCATTGTGTATAACTATTTGTAGATTAATTCACCATGTTGAAATATGAATTGATTTTATCTTGTACTCATTTCTGCCTTTCATATCGCAATACATGCCATATTATTTCTAATAAGAAGAAAAAGAATATCAATTCATAAGCAGATAATTTTATTAGCACATTCTGCTCTTCAAAAGTCCAAATGTTTGTTTGGAAACATGAGAAAAATATTAATTTACTTAATATGTCAATGATTATATTTTTAGATTTTTCTTTACTATTATTAATGTATTCTGGTTGTAAATGTTTGTCTGATAACTTAGAGATACATTCAACTTGTTTACAAATAATACATTGTAATTTTATCTTTGAAGTGTGTTTCTGGTACCATCTTCACTGTTAAACTCAGAACAAAAATGGACACACCAGGAGAGTGAGTGTGCAACAGGTATTACATGCTGTTAAATATTCTTACCATCAAATATAATAAATTGGCTTAAAAATAGAAAAAATATATATGTGATGCTCATGACCAAAATACTCAGTTCTTCACTTAAGGCTGTATCCCAAACCATGACTAACACCAACAAGAATTCAGCTTCTCTTTATCTCTGGGGCTTGCCACATTCAGCTGAACATCAGGATTTTCAAGATAGTGCCACACAACTCCTACAAGCATGCGTGGTTTTCTGATAACATTCATGCAGAAGAAGTTATCTTTAATATTTATGTAGTACAGGTAGGAATTTTCTCACATATGCAAAGGTGCAATAAATTTTAATTTTGTTCTATTACTTATGAATGGAAATAGAAAGAAATTCTAGAAGAGGGTAGATTATTATCTGGAACCATCTCTCCTTGTGTGCAAGAAATCAATCCAATTCTCATGTCTAAATATGAGGTAGGCATGTTTCTATTTGAAAGGAGAATAAGATTCAAATAAAAATAAGGTAGCTAAAATCCACTTAATATCCTGTGTTACTCTTCATTAATGGTCCTATCTTCTGTTCAAGTAAAACCGCCACATAACTTTATTTTACACACTGAAATCTCTCTTTCTAGTATCCTACTAACTGAAGGCTTCTCATGAAGCTCAGTGTCTGACACCCACATGCCATACTCTTTTGACTCTACTATATATTCAAGCATCTGTTGATGCTTTTGGTGATCTCCCTTCCCTTCTCTTCTTATTTGGCAAAGTAAATTATTATATAACTATTCAACTCCATTTCAACTTTCACCTCCTCTTTGTACTAATATGGGTAACATTTATTCATGATTAAATCCAGTTCTACTGTTTTTACAAACCTTATTGTTTGCTCCATGTAGCTGAAGAAGAACAGAAAATAGTTCTGAAGTATCTTCTTTCCTTAAACTTGTGTTGTTTGCCCATGTTTGCAAAGCATAATAATAACATTCTTCCTAGGGAGTTGATGCATGTACATAACACATAGCACATTTCAATTATTTTTATGTTCCCTTTTCCTTCTCTTGCACTCCCCACTTTTCATCATTTTGTCCCCTTTTCATTTAAAAGAAACTCTCTTTTTCCTATTTCCTATTATGTTTCCAGATAAGTATATTTTGGCTTCCTCATATACGAGAAACCATGTGATATTTAAACTTGTGCGTTTAATTTGTTTCACTTAACATTATGATCTCGAGGTGAATCCATTTTCCTACAAATGACTCCAGTTCATATTTCTTTATGGCAGACCAGTACTACATCTTCATGGCTTTACTGCATTGTAGGGAGCCCCTCTTTGGAAAAGTACTTTACAGTATTGTGTAAGGGAAGTCCAGATAATTATTTTCCTGCTTAGTTTTGTGGAGAATGGCAAAAACACAGAGACGCTATTTTATTTTTGCTGTTTCCTTGAGTACCAACATGCCACATTTTGGAGTAACAGGTCTTGAGTCTCTTCAGTGTAATATTTACCATGTTGAATTATGACTATGTTGGCATCTGACTCATGGATTTTTTTTTCATCTTAAAATAATCTCTGTTAAACCAGAGTGAGATTCAAGACCATGACTGTGAATCTACTACAGATTATTGCCTCATACTCATTCTCTGTTTCTTTTTGTTTTCACTTCACTGAGTAGACAGAAAAAAATAAAATCATGAGAGGTGCAAGGTGTTAACAGGTTAGAGAATGTGATGTAAATCATAGTAACTGGGTACTTCTACTGTACCCAGTATTTAGTTTTGTTCAGGGTGAGGCATCTAACAGAGCAAACAGCTCTGTTAACATCAGCAAATTAAGATTGCAAAGATACAACATTTTTTCTGTTCTTCTGTTCTGCTGTTCTGCTGAGTGTCAACTCCACTTGTTAATATGTGATCTCTTTACAGTTTAGAGGTAGACTGGCAAATTGATTCAGGACCTCATTATAAACTGAACACTAGGGGAAAATGTGCCTCTAGAGTATTTTTTCTTTCAGCATCTGATCTTTTTGGAAAGTTGATGGATTTAACATAGTCTCCTCTTCTCTCATCTTTTAGTATCATTCACATTTTGAGCAATTAAATTTTTTGTGATACCTCTCATAGATGAGTTATGAAGTCATGATAAATTATGACATGATCAACTCAAAGAGAGAAATTTGATAGACACAGATACTTGAGACTAAGGAAGATTTATCTCTAGAGCTATATCTCACCTAATGTTTCCTATCAATATTTTCTGCAGTGCAACAAGATAAGCTTTCATGGCACCACAAAGAGCAAATAGCATTGTGACATATAAAAACATGAAAATATATCTTTATTATAATGTCACATTCCTTTGTTTTCCATTTTTTTAAATATAGAAAATTTGGAGAATGTTCAATTTAGAAAAATAGATATTACCAAAGTAATTCATATTTGTAGTCATCTAAAAATAATAAAGGAAAGATGTATTAATGAGTAGAAATAAAAACAATATTCAGAAACTTTTGAAGCAAACTGAATAAATACAAACAATAAGAAATCTAGTTTATTTGAGTGGAGGTATGTGTAGGGATATTGTATAAGATAAAAAAAATTTTTCAGCTAGACAATTTTTGTAATTCATATCAATTTGTACAATCTAGTTTTTCTGTTAGTTTTAATAAATATCTGGCAAACATACTTGACATGTATTAATTAGAATTTAATGAATGTCTAATGTATGTATAAATAATTAAATATTTATTATTATTTGAGTATAAATATATGATATTATATAGCTGGTGTCAAGCAACATCATATTGTTTTATTTTAATCCAGGCATAGGAAAAACTCATAATTTAGGAAAGTTCCATTTATACCTAAGATACAACATGTATGGAACATCGATATATTGTGTTTACAAAGAAAGGAAGAAGATTTGGAAGGAAAATGAAACCTTTAGAAAGATTTAAGAGAAAAATCTTGCTGGACTTTTAACAAATCAGAAATATATTGGCTTGTGGAAGGAAAATTTTGATACTGAAGAAAATCAGATTAAATAGTGTTCTACAGGAACAAAGAACAGCATAGGAAGAAGTCGGATGAAGATATTTCGGGTGAGGAGGAGATGTCAATGGAACTCAAGGATAGGTCTGTAAGACAGCTGATGTTGCTGCAGAAAAGAGACACAAGCAAAAAGTATATAACATGAGAATCTCTGTGGCTAGGACGTTTGAAGAGTCTTCCAGACACTGAGTAAATCACTCCACATCCTCTTGGTCCTTTTAACCTGACCCATGAGACCTCTCCTTCCACATGACACTGAAGAGAATATATAACTCAAATTAACAATGTAAAATAAACTGTAGGGACTGAAAGTATGACTAATTGTTAAAAAATCATGCTTAAGCTTTGAATAAATTTACTAATAATTTGAGAAATATTAATAAAATATATGTAACAGAATGGGGTCAGTTTCATGTGTTAAAAGGGGAATCAAATGAAAATTAGCCCATTGAAATAATGAATGTGGCACTGAAAAACCACTTTTACTTATGAAAGACTAAATAAAACATTTAAGGATTTGTAACCAGACAGAAGGCTTTGCTCAGCAACATGAAAAGTGAGCTTCTATAGTCGGAACACAGAAAGTGCTGAAATTCGTTTGAGACAGGCATTGTTTTGCCTTGTTTTGGCATGAATGGTCCCTAGGATGCCTGTGAGGGAAGCATGGCTGCTGAGGATTGGCTGAGCCCCTGCTGGCTGTTACAGAACAAAACAAAAAACGCACCTAGATTTAGGTTTCAGTTTGTTTATGTAATAAAGTTACCTTGAAATTCATTATATCGACACTCAAAGTACAGAGATAGGCTCAGGCCAAAGACCTCCAGCTCATTTAATTTAACACTTCACCTCCTTGATGGCTAGTATTAAAGAGGGATTTTACTTTCAAAGCTTCTTACTAGTGTTTTGTGTTGCTAGAGGGGTTCCAAGGGAAATGAATCTCTGGTTAGCCAAACTGTTAATGAATTGTTGCATATGTCATACTATCCCTAGAGCTGACTCTGTGTTAAAGATAAGAGAATATTCAACGGTTCTGTACAATAAAGTGTGATAAGCTGTGTCCTTCAAAACTACAAAACCAAAAACATGGACTTATGAAGGAAATGTGAAATGGATTGATGAATCCCCTAAAAATTGATAATAAGTTGATAATAATAAAACTGATTAATGAATTGCTGACCTGTACTAGTCTCAGAGTTTTAATATCTGAAGTACACAATTAAAAAGGATGATTGTAATAAATGAATATGCAAAGATTTTTCTTTCTTGTTTGAGTTTTTGCAGAACACAAAGAAAGGAGATACCCTAAGATGATAAGCTGGGTCGCATCACATATTCATTACTAATGACCAGAATAAGGTATCATCAGAAGACTGGCAAGCAATACCATTGATATTGTAGTGGGGAAAAAAAGACATTTTTCTTTCTTGAATTTTGTTATGGTTTGTGTATAGGTGGCTCCCCCAGCCTCATGAGGTCATGGAGGCTGCTGAACCTAGCATTCATGATTGGTTCATTGTCTAGCCCTGGGATTTGCGTGTGAGTGCTGAACCTGCACAGGGATAGAGCTGGCGTGCGATATAGGGGAGAGAAAAAGGCATGTTGTTTTCTTCTCCTTTGCCCTTTTTGCTCTTGCTGTTTGTGGCCTCCATGAACAGCTGCCCCTCAGCCACACCACCCTGCCTTGCAGCCAGCTGAATATGGACTAAAGCCTCCAAGCACTGTAAGAAATAAACCTTTCCTTCCTTCATGTTGGGTGTCTGGTATTTTGTATCAACAACAAGAAAAAAGAAGCCAGGACAGTATTTGGTATCAGTGGAGTGGGGTCGTTGCTGTGACTACGCCTGATCATGTGTTTTAAAAGCCCTTGGGAATGGTTTGTGGGAAGAGTTTGGAAACTTTTGGAGATGTCACCCGAATGGAGAGAGCTGGAACAGCTTAGGCTGTTCTGTAGAGGAGATGCTGGTCAGATCTCAGAAGACCAGAAGGTTAGTAGAAAGCCTGATGGTAAAGACCAGGCTCAGGAGATTTCTGCTGGGAAGGACTGCATTGGTTGTTGGATTCCACACAATGTGTGTTATGGCTTAGCCGAAAGTTTGTCTGCACTTTGCTTATGGCCAAAGACTTTGCCTGAGACTGAGATTAAGAGCAGCAGACAGATTAATCTGGCAGAAGAAAAATTTCAAGTATTAAAATTAAAGTTACTACTCTTCTTAGTTATGTATAACAAAATCCTTGGTTATATATTTTTCCTTCCAAGAGTAAGAAGTGAAAAAATGGCTACAAATCAATATTTGATACTTCACTGTATGGAAAATCAACTTGCCAGACTACTTACTCCTGTAACAGATACCATTTTTTTTAAAGACCAGAAGTAGGAAAGATAGATGTTATCAGAAATGATCACAGCAAAATGAGGTGGATTGGAAGACAAGAGGAAGTGTGCAACTGGAGGTGAGGGTCTATTGGGATAGCACCGTAAGCATAAGATCTGCAAGGGTCTGAAGAATTATATTAAAAAGTTGTTTTACAGAAAGGAATGAAATGGTATAGAGATTGAGTTTGAATATCTGACATGAGGTCAGGTTATACGCTGGGAGAGGCTTTTAAGGAGATTAAGGAGGTGCTTATCTGTTCCTCAGATTGAGGTGAGCCCAGGTTCAGGGCCTTGAGGGAAGGAAAGGGCAGTAATCAAAGTTTGCTACCAAGCATCATGTTTTCATGGATTGATAGTACTCATCAATTGTCTCCTAAACCAACATTCATACTTCTGTTTTAACTCTGCACTGTCCACTTTTAGCAAGAATCCTTCTAACTCTGTAAAGCAGAACTCTTCATGCTCTGTATTTAATCACCTCTAACAGAATTCCTTGTGATCCAACATTTAGCCCAAATCTTCTCTTACCCTTGATGTTTCCACTTAGTAATTGTTTCTCCAATAACCCTGCCTCATTTCTAGTCTCCACATTCTCATTTGTCTGTGTTTTGTTAAAGTTAGGCTCAATCTCTCATAACCATTTTGGGACCTCTTTGCAGTAGTGCTACCTACACATATAGTGAGAGTCCACTGGTGAATACAACCATCCTTACCATTTTTAACAATTATCATGAAAAGATGTTTTGTCTTTAATTGTACAAACAGATCATCTAATTCTTTAGGAGCCAAGGAATGAATATTGAAGTGGTATGTGGCTGATCTTGTCATAAATAAAACAGCATGCATGTTGTAGTCAGGGTTTGCAAGGGAATAAATTTAATACAGGACACGTAATTTCTAGGATTAGTTTATAATATTCTGCCAAAAAGCCAAATGCAGATAAATGAAAGAGATTGGTCCACTAGAGACCCAAATATTCCAGCTAAGGGCCTGGATCCCATGGCAGTGTCCCGCATGAGTTCAGCTGAAGACCGGGAGCCCATGACAATGTATCATTCAGGTTGGTATCAAGGATTTGCACAGGGAAGGCCAAAGGCCAGTGGTGGAAATTAGAAAGTCTGTGCTGCAGATTGAAGGATCTGTGGCACCAGGCTGAGAGATCAACACTGGGGCCAGGAAGTGACACTGAAGCTGAGGACCTGAGATCTCCGGAAGAGAATCTCAGTCATCCTCAGTGACAGCGAGGACCCGAGCTCCTCGGAGGATAACAACTGAGTTCATACATGAAAACCAACATGACAAGCTTCTCCAGGAGAGTGAACAGCACATCATCTGGCCCTCGAGTTCTCTTTTTATGCTGTTGGCAATGATCCTTAGGTGAGTCTCCCACACCTAGAACCATACTAATTCAGTTTATCTGGATGTTAATACACCACAATGCAGGAAATTTGTTTGAATCATAAGGTAAAAAGTATGTTATTCCTTATGGAGAGTTGTACCATAGAATACACAACAGATTAGGGTAAAACAGAATTTCTTTAACCATCCTCATTTTCCCAAGGCATAGGGATCAGGTAAAAATTCAACATGTCCAATCCTTTCTACAACAAGAGCTCAAATATAAGAAACCATACATATAAGCAATACTTACTATATAAATCAACAATTTACATGGATAGGTTGTAAGTCTATAGATCTTCATGTCCCACATAATTGAAATATTAATACTGTTGGTAACAAACTAACTTACATGTAGTGAATACTGTAGAACAGACATCATATTAACCATATTTTAGCTCCCTCAGGGGGCCCAAGAGAAATTTTCATGAGTGAAGTCCCAAGGTTGAAGAATGCACATGTGCAAGGCATGAACAACAGCAGGTGGCATGAAGCAGAGCAGAACACAAGAGCACAGGAGCTTCCTGCTTGTTTATTGCATAATTCTCATACAGGTGGTTACCTCACGTTTACATTCTTACGTAGTACCATATCCGGTGAATGTGTGTTTATTTGTACTAAGTCATGGTTACATAGCTGCATCCTGCTGTGCAGCTGCCTGCACTAGAGAAGCAGGGTTGCACCTCAGGTGTCATTAGATGCCCCTGAGCTTTGCAGCGGTCTGAGTGGTTCTCCACATCCCACTCCCTCCAAGATCAGGGCTGTATAATGTAACATTCTCTATGTAATAGGACACAAGTACCTCCTTATTTTGTAGTTAACAAATCAAGAACTACCATATGGCTTTCCAAAACCACTTTTTTCCCCACCTGAAGTTTCATCCGTGAACAACACCAAGCCCTGATGTGTCACATCCAAGGCCTGGGCCATACATTGAGCGAGGGCTTCAAGCTGGAGGGCTAAACTTATGATCCTTGCCTCTGGGCAGACACTATTCCTAGAAGCATCTCATATGCCGCAGTCAGTATTTTTGGTCAGATGTTATTCCTGACAGTCAACCACTGCAATGCCTGATCAAGGCATCTGTTAAGTCATTTCCTGGTGGCAGGAAGATTATGTTCTGAACCATGATCACCTACATGGTCAGGTTCTTGGCCACAGCTTTGCACCCAATGAAGGTCAGCGCTTTATCTGTCATCCTGTCCAAGCCAGATATTTGAGTGTCAACCCTATAAAGAACTGTCCGTGTACAAATGTAGAAGTTCTCCTTCATGCAAAGTAGCCATACGGAGCTGACACTCTGCCATTGGCTGGATCTGCCTGTCCCAGTTTCAAACCAGAGTACTTCTATATGGGCTGAAGAGCCACTGCTGTCCATTGCGGGCTTGACTCACAGATAGACCTATCAGTAGATTTGGAATCAGCAAGTGGTCCCCCTTGCCAGTTTGATTAGGGACTAGAGATCACTCACATCTTGTAGCTTGTCTTCAGGGTTCCTGGGCTGTGTTCATCATGGCTCCCAAAACTTCTCCCAACAAAACAGAAGTGGCCCACTGTTGGAGGTATGTCCCCTAGTGCCACTGCACTCTGGAGATAGGCTGTCCCTACACACTCAACCCTCTATCTGCCCCATGGTTCCTCACAGTCATGCAGAGCAACATACAACACTGCTGTTCCTCAGTCAGGGAACACCAGCTCTCGGCTCCCTTCCACAACCGTGACCCAAACCCAAAGGGTGCTTCTGCTTCCCCCGTTTGTGTCCTAGGGCCCAGTCAATCATTCACACTAACAGCATAAATGGAGGTTAGGGTCAATGAGTCATAGAGCTTGCAGCTGTGCAATAGCCCTCGTTGAGTCCTGAAAAGCAGCTTCCCATGTCCATCCAGCAAGCAGCTTCTGCTGCATCTGTCTAGCCTCATGTTGTGCTCCTTTTGGTTACGGGATATAAAGGGCACAGTGGGGTGGCCAGGTGTTGTACATTTGCTAAAAACCTAGCAATTCCACATATGTCTGTAATTGGCATACTGTCATGGGTCTGGTCTGTTCTGAACATAAACACCCAAGAATTTGACAATCAAGCCAGTTCCCTGGACCTTGTCTTTGTCCATACTCCCTGCCAAGCCAGAAAAGCTTCCTTTTGACTGTGTACTGCTGCTTTCAAATCTGCCAAACAATCAGAGGTTAACATAATGCCAATACAATGAAACAGTGATACAGTGTGACTGTCCCAGGTGGCCAGGTCCTGGGACACCAGGGAACAACATAAAGGTGAGCTGTGCAAAGACCCTGTGGCAACATCTGGAAAGTCCATTGTTCCCCTGCCAGGTGAAAATTTGTCCTGACTGCCAGCATCAGGGTGAGACTTCATAGTCTTTCACTGAGATCCATTTGGCTTTTACGTGGACAGTACTGAGGGGCTCTGAGTAGGGTGTAACACCCTTGCTCTTTCCAGTTCAAGACAGTCTGTCCCACTGGTCCGTGACCTCCTGGCAGCTAGTTCTGCTTCATGCCCAGAACTTGAGTGGCCTGTGGGAGAGTCAGTGCTGCACAGTGTGCATGTCCTCAGACTGTGGTTTTTACCAGGCAAATTCACAGCCAGAATTCTCCCTATATTGTTTCTAGCCAAGCACCTGTTAGTATTTCCACCCCCAGTATGTATTCAACAACCAGGGAAACATAAACATCACACAGCCATGAGAGCAAGTGCCTGATACCCAAAGTCACGTGGGCCTTCTGCACCATGCTGTAGTGAGCCCCACATCCTTCTGTGCATGCAATAGGTCTTGTAAAATGGTCTGGGTTGCCATATACTAGCATTGATTCAGCTCCAAAATGCTACACATTTGGGGGGGACCAGTAAGTAGTCAAATCCACATGTGCCTTCTGGTCTCCTGGGACCATCAAGACCTAGGTACATTGGCCTGCCCCTAATCAGGGTAAAAGGAGCCAGTGTTACTTCTTCCTGCCTTACCAGAGCTGCTTTTCCTTCTGGCCCTGGTCCATTGGCCAGTATTGCTGTTTGGGGCATAACTGCCTCAACAGAGCTAGCAACGCATCCAAATGCTAGCTTATCTGCGGTTAGGCCGGCTACCAGCAGGTTAGGCCGCCTACAAGATTTGATGCCAACTGATCCTCAGGGGCACCACACCTATCCTTGGGGGGATAGTTCCACTTGCCTAGAGCCACTCTTCTTTTTCTCCTTTGTCAGTACAGCTTTTCTTGCTGTACCTTAGCGCTTCACTTCCATATCTCCCAGCCTGGCCAAGGCAACCACGGAGTCATGGATTGGATAATCTGTAAAGGGGGCAACAAGGGCTACCACTGACCCAAACATGCCAGCCTGCCTGTCCACCAAGATGATGTCCTTCATGAATGCCATCAGCAGTTCCTCACCTGGGCTTCACTACTGCAGTGCACACATCATTAGTCACATGTGTATTTCATGTATCAGTTATCAAGTCTAAATAGTCACATGCTCCTGCAGGTCACCTGACTTCTCCCAAATCAGGCATGCTGCTGCCATCAGCCAATTAATCCCAGTCTCATTGCCTGTTTCTGGGGCTGCTTCTGCACATTCTTCAGCACCTGTCTTATAGAGCGGTGCTGGCTAGGTTGGGTATTTGCGACATCGCTTGTGGGCTTAACTGCATGTTATCAGCCCCATCACCCCATAGCCATAGTAACCACAGAGGAACTTTTTCACCCACCTTCTGCTTTAATTGCTTTGCCAGCTCCTGCAGCTGTATGTATAAGTCTTATACTACTAGTCGTCCTCCCTGGGCTAAGGGTTCCTCTACCTCCACCTTTAGATGAATGGCTGGTCTAGCATGAAAAACCAGGGAATTTTCCCCAGGGGTTTCTTGGACATGAAGACTTACACTTCTGGAGACATTTGTGGAGGAGGCAATGTGCCCTTGCCTCACAACATGAACACTGCAGCAGTCAGCTATTGCTCAAGGTCCTCCTTTACCTGCTACAACTGGTCTACTTGTCAGATGAAGCCTCCTTCCTCTTGATTTATGCAGCAGAAGAGTGAAGAACAGCCAAGTGGACTGTCCTACTGTTTCATGGTGAGAAAGAAGAATTTGTCTCTTGCTTCCAAGGATTGTAAGATATCCCTGTGTTCCAAACAGACTGTTTCCACATCCTCCAGGGCTGCCTAAGATGCCAAGAAGGTGGCTACAGGTAGCCATGGAGAGGCCAGGGTCCCTTACCAGCCATTCCTGAGGGCTCTCCCTGGCACTGGGGTGCTATTTCCACAGCCACCACAGGAGCACTCACCTCAATGTCCTGCTGACAAGGCAGGTTGTCAGCCTGCTTGGGGGCCCAAGGGAGATTTTCATGGGTGAGCTCCCAAGGTTAAAGAATGCATGTGTGCAAGACATCAATAAAATTGAGTGTTTTGTTCTTGAAGTTTAAACTACATTTATCTGAAAGTTTGCTTTCTAAACCAGATGTGAAATTCAGTGAATATTCATCAATTGTTTACATTATTATGTGGTTTTGAAATGCTAATTAGCTTATATATAGGGAATAAATTCAGATATATTCATATTTAGAAAGTTATTTTGGGGTTTTACTTCTGCTACAAAAGAGTCTATTTTTTTAAAATTGAGCTTTTAATTCTTCGCATGTAAAATAAAAGAAAAAAATGAGCTAATTTCATTGAAGTAAAGTCAAATATATAATGAGGAAAAAGATTAAAAACCCCTTCAGAATAAAAAGACTGGTTACTCTGAAATAGTAAAAATCCTAACACTTTATTTATTAATAAAATGTAAATTGAGACAACATCTTCATGTAATTTATAAACTATACTTCTGTGTCTTATATAAAATGAATTAACCAACTGCCAAGTAAAATTTACATGTGGGCAGAAGCCATGGTAATTTGCATATCAAATTAAGGTCTGATGAGAAAGGAATAAATGATGAGTTTTTCTATTTTGATTTTAATTTATTTTCAAATGTGTGATTCTGTACCACTCCTAAATTGTTTATGTTTTCAATGAATTTGAACTCAAAAATAAATTATCAAATGATGATATCTAATGAAGGAAAAAGAGTCTAATTTGTAAAAATGACAACTTGCTTATAAAATATAAAATATAATTATAAAATATAATTATTTAACATTGTTGCTTTGTCTAGAACAATTGCGTTGGAATTCCTTCTAGCCTGTTCTTACAATTGATTCATTTGATATATTTCTACAACTTTAGCAAACTTCCACTCAAACTTTCATCCACTCAAATAAATATTTGTCCCATTGCTACTAAATAAGATACTGTGTTTTGTACTATAGTGTTTAATAAACAAGACAGAAATACAAAACTGTGTTCCTATTTGACTTTCAACATATTTCTATGGATCTGTAAATCGTGGCTGTATGGATGGATGGATGCAAGGATGGATGGATGGATGGATGAACAAAGGATCTCGAATACATTTTCTATGACTTCCAATATATTTCTCTGCTTTGCTTGTATTGACTGCACTGTTGACCACAAAAAGACCTTTGTATTCCCTTTATAGATCTCATTCTTTAAACAGAGCATTTGATGCTCCTATCAATTGTAATCCTTGAGAGATACATTGGATAATCATTCTTTTATTTCACAAATTTATTGATGCTTTGAGATGGTGCCAACAGCAACTCTGTCTCAGGCAATCTCAGCTTTGGAATTTATATGGATCTCAAACTTTAGATTAAAAACTATTTAAGCAAATAATTTGAAGTATTATGTGTATTAAGAGTGTTATGTGTTATGTGTAGAAGAATTAAAAAAGCTCAACTAACCTTCCAAGAAAAACATACATGAGACCTTGAAAATAAGTTAAAATGAGCTAAGGAAGACCAGGATTAATGGAGTCGCACAGGTGAATGTTACAAACTGTTTAACACAGAAAGAATTTTCCAAAGGTCGACAAATATAGAAGGTCAAAAAACAAGACAGAAAAGAAGAATATAGGTGTTGTGTTGAGAACAATGACAAAGTGGTACAAGAAATGATTAGAAAAGGTAGTACCAGATCAGGACACAGAAAGCCTCCTTCTGCTAATGCTTCTGACATGGGAATTCTCTGTGACTTCCATAAAGAACCAGGCCTGTTTTATTTTAATGTGGATTTTTGATTTCTTCAAATAACACATGACAAATAACAAGGACTCTATAAATGTCTATAAGCTGGGAAATAAAGATAGTTTCAATATTATTTGTAGTATGCAGAAATATTAGCTTGAAATAATTAATTGGTGTGGAATATTCACTTAAGTATATATAAATATGTAGGCCTACAAAGACTTATAGTGGCATCTAGTTTCCTCTTTGGTTTGATTATTTTTATTTATAAATTTTCCTATGCTGCTCAAAAGCGCTTAAAATGAATTAAGAGATTTCACTTATTGTTTGATGTGTACACATATTTTCTAATATGCATATGTTTCTAGAGGCTATTTAGATTATTCCCACATATATTTTCTTTATTGTAGCTATAAATTATTTACCCACTTCAATGTTCTTGTTCACATTTCATTTTGTGGTGAAAAAATATATTCTTAAAACAGTATATCTCCATATTTTAAAATCCTGTGTTCTTTTTGTTGCTCCCAAGAACCAAACCAGCAAATATCTTACCTTTACAATACTAAATGTATTCTTTTGTGTCTAAATGTTCCATGAAGCACTGTACCTATTTACACAATTATTCTTATTTAAGATGACAGAAAAGCATCATTATAGAAATTTTTGAAACTTGTAATAATTTCCGTAGCTTAATTTTTTAAAAAAATTATAAATGCTTAACCTGTGATTCCTTGTGGGGATTGAGAGTGTGCAAGATCCCCAAAACACTGTTTGTAAAACTCTGCAATTGTGTATGTGCACGCATCCTACCGTCACCAGGAGAGGTGCCATGTCTTTTATCACATTCTCTAATGGATCTGTCAGCTTGCACAGAAAGGGTAAGAAACATTGCTGTGAATGAAGATATGTTTTCCTCCAAGGTTTCATAAATGCATAAAACTTTGCTTTAGAAAACTATTTTCCCTCACGTGCTCTTGAAGCTAATTTCTCAGTAATACAGAAACAAAGCAAGATTAGTTTGAGCCAGTGAAGAAAATTTCACATTTGGAAGGTCTGGATATGGTATTACTTTGGCAATCTAGTGAACATTCATCTGTTTGTTTTTTAATTAATATTATGTTCTGAGTTGGTCAGAGAACAATGATCCTTACTCATATGTTTTTAGACAAATGACTTGCATCAGGTTATCCATATTCCCCAAGGTCCCATAAGCACAAGAGTGTCATTAGTAATTACCTGTCAAATCCACTTTGAGAAGTCTTAAATAATTAACATATTATCACTTTGAATTGTCTATTCAGTGACTGGACAACCACAGCCAGTATTCGTCTTGCTTCTCTTGATTTCTAGATGACTAGAAATCATCTTTTATAAGTTTTCAACAGAATGATAAACACCTTGTAGCTATCTTTTTCTTGTAAAGATTTTCAGAAAATTTTAGAGAAGTATATGAACAGCTCATTAACCACGGAGACAATCTCTGCCATTCATGTGTAAAAAGAAAATGCTTTTGAGTAAAAAATACAAGAGGAGAACAATGAGAGCTTTTGCTTCTTTCATACTTTGAGGTGTACAGACAATCTCTTGTTTCCCTGTGGAAACAAGGCAGAAGAAATGAGACAGATTATCTGTAGCATAGACACACGCTAACATTATTTCCAAGTCAACATAAAATAGTAGGTTTTTCTCTGCTTGAATTATTTTTATAAACAAAAAGTTATTCATGATATTTAGGATGTAATGTACTAAATGAATTCTGCCTGGTTTGAAGGGATTTGTTATATACTAAAATGTTCTTTTGTTCAAATTCTCCAAAGCATTAAAATTGTAGCAAATATTTTTTGACAAGGTGTTACAATCATTGCTCACAAGGCTAAATAGTAGGGAATTTTAAAATTTCTTGTCATAATAAAAATCAGTAGATATGAAGGAAAAATAAATATGCCACAAAATTTTATCAGTAATTCTTTGATTATCTACGCTAAAGTGATGATCCAGCTTCATCTATTCATGGGATTTCACGGTAGTTTTTTGTTTTTCAGTCCAATGTAAACTTCATTTATGTTCAATTTTAATGACCAAAAAGCCACCAATATAAATTGTATGAGGTGACTGAATATAATATACCTTCAGTTTAATACATTTCAAATCTTGTCAAACTCACACCTTTTGTGTCTTATAATGAATTGAATCATGCTACAGTAATACCTCAGTTTACAAAAATTTCTGTTTCCAAACAATGCAGTTTGCAAACAAGTGTTCAGCAAAATTTTCTTTCTGTTTGCAAATACTGCGTCAGTTGACAAACATGACCATGGCCACCTTCCCCACACAATCATGGGCACAGCCATCTTTTCCAAAATAATAAAACAAATTAAGTTCATATACCAAGGTACCAATGTATTCAATTAGCTGATACTTTCCCCTTTGTTTTTAATAAACTTTTAAGTTTTAGGGTGACCATGTGTGTGTGGTGGTACAAATTTGTAATCCCAGTACTAAGAACCCTGAGGCAGGATCACTGTGTGTTTGAGGCCAATATGGGCTACAAAATGAAAAATGTAGTATTTTCCCAAAAAGACAAAATAAAAAGTTCCAGAATGTATTTAAATTTACAGAAAAAATCATGATAATAGTGCATAATAGTTCCATAAGTACCGTATCTCGTGCTACTGTTATTAACATAGTAAATTTACATGGCATATCTATTAAAATAAGTGAACCAATATTCAAATATCATTTTATTAACTGAAGCCAACACTTTTGTTCAGCTTTCTCTACTTTTTAACTAATGTCTTACTTATTTTTTTCTAGCATTTCATCCTGAGCACCAAACTACATTCTTTACACTTAGATGTCATACGTCCTTAGACCTGGGAGGACAGTTTCTTATATTTGCCTTGTTTCTAAAACCCTTGACAACTCTAAAGAGTGTTGGTGAGATGTTTTGTGATATCCTTTTCTATTGGAATGTATGGTGTTTGTCTCCTGATTTACACTGGAGTTTTGAGTATTGGGAAGAAAGACCACAGAGATAAAGTAACATGCACTCCTCATCTTATCAATGCCGCACACTAGTCACCATGACTAATTACTAACGACATAATCATGGATCAACTGATGGAGTGCATGTCAGGTTTTACTACCTATCACAGTTTCTTCCTCACCTCTTTTATATTCTGCTCTTTGGAAGGAAGTCATTATGTTCGGTTGAGAGTTGAAAGTTTGTCACTCATTGGAAGTAGAGTATAAAATTGTTTGAAATTCTATAAGGTACACTTATCTGTTCATTTATATAGCTGTTCATTCATTTTACATCATTATGACTTGTGTATACAGATTTTATATCCTGGATACTAATCCAGAAATATTTTAAATATTTAGTTTTCCTATCATTCAATCTTTCACTGAAATCCAGTGTCCCTGTGGTATAACTTCATTATTGTGGCTTTCTTTTTCTTTAGTTCACTCCTGTTTGTGCTTGCTTGCTTGCTTGCTTGCTTCGTATCTGGCTTTCCTTCCTTCTCCTCTCTCTTTTCGTCTTTAAATTGCTGTCATTACAAGATATTCAAGAACTATATTATATATATCTTATGCCAGCTCTAGAATGGATTATTTTTTCAAGTAGAGATAATTATTCTTTCTTTATTTGCCTGTTTATTTTTTTTAATTCCAGGTTTATACATGAAGACCTAATGTTTTTACTATTGTATGGTATTCTGTTTTATAAACATAACATTCTATTGTATTCCTTTTTAGTTTTATGTTTATATTATCAATGAATGTATATGTGAAAAATGCCTGAATTGTCACTGAAATAAATATTTTGACTACATGTAAAGGATTCTTGAAATTATAAGTTAAAGAAAGATATCCTGAGTTAAGAGGGCTGCTCATAATTTATTGGGAAATATTCAACAGTTTTCAGAAAGTTATGATGTGTATCCTCCCTCCACTAGCAGGAATCTAAGGTTTCATTTTTATTGAATTTTGATATTTTTTAGACTTTTGTTTTGCAATGTAATGTGAGAAAAGTCTCTTTTATTGTTTTTCTACTTTTCATTTTCCTCAATATTGGTTGCTAAGCACCTATGCAAACACATTTTGATAATTTATCTTTTCTCCCTATAAGTTGCTTGATCTTATTAGCAAATTTTCCCATTACATTTTTCCTAAAAGACTAATAGCTAGAATACATAGAGAACTCGAAATATCAGATCCCCCAAATTCAAAGACCCAACCCAAAAATGGGTATCTGAAATGAATAGACACTTCTCAGAAAAAGAAGTACAAACATCACATAAATATTGGGAAAAAATATTCAATGTTGCCAATTATTCAAGAAAAACAACACTGAGATTCCATCTTATTCCAGAAAGAGTGACTATTGTTCATAAATCAACTAAAAACAAATGATGCTGAGGCTTTGGTGTAAAAGGAACATTTCTCCATTGTTGGTGGTAAATTGATACAACCAAAACAGAAATCAGTATGGAGATTCCTAGAAAGACTAAAATGAGAGGTTCCTTGTCTAGGTAACTTCCTGAAATAGATAAACCAATCAAGACAGTAATATATGCACCCCCCACCCTGTTTATACCACTACAATCTTGCAATAGCTAAATCTTGGAAATGATTCATGTGCCCATCAACAGATGAATGGATAAAAAAAGAATGTGGTATTTATATGCAATGGGGTACTACTCTGCAACAAAGCAGGATAAACTCGAGACACTTTTAGATAAATGGAATTACCTTCAGAACATAATTAAGTGAAATAAATGAGACACAATAATTACAATATTACACTGTTTCTCTGTGAAAATCCCAAAGGGTGAGTAAGGAGCAAAGTGGGGAACTGATATTGGGAAGTGAGGAAAACTTGTTCAAATAGGAAGAGCAACAAGGGAAGGGAAAGGAGGGAAGAGAAACAGGATAAAAAGAGAATTGAAGGAAAAAATACAAATAAAGCTTTTTTAAACAGGGAGGGAAATAATTGTTCACAGACAGAAATGGCTATGAGAGAAAAAGAAGAATACGATACAGTACATCAAGGTACACATTTCCTAAGATGAGCGTGATCAATATGTATGGTAAACTTGCACAAATAAAACATAAAATAGCCTTCCTATTGCTTACCTATATTTACTTGAAAGCATTCTTGTAATACAATTTTAATACAATAAAGCATGTACCCACTCCCCACCAGGAACGTAATCATTATGGACTGCTAACATGTATTATTTAAAAAATAAAAATTGAAAAAGATGAATAAATCTTTTTGAAAACTTAGGTATTTTCATTTTTGTTGTATGATTTTCTTTCTTGAAGGGGTAACGGCATATTTAAGAACTATTTTTCCAAGCTATAAGGTCAAAAATTTATCTATATTTTATTGAGCAGCTCTAAGGCTCTTCAAAATATTAATAATGAATATACATAGAATGTATTTGAATTATGAGTGATAATTGAATCAAATTTTATGTATTTTCTATATTAACATTTTGTGTTCCCAATGCTATGTAGTTCTTTGCCTGTTCATTTGCCTGCAGCTCTGTGTACATCGAATTTTATATACATATTGATTTATTTTGTGGCTCTGTGCTTTGCTACACAGGTATGTTTGTGCATTGTTCCAAAATCATAATTTTAATTATTATAGTTTTATAACAAGTATTGATAACTGGTAGATTTGTTCACCTTCAATTATTTTGATTTTCCTAGTTCTTCACTCTAATTTTAGTTATTTCATCAATACTATTAAATTACATGTTAACATTTTTATGGGAACTGCAATCAACATTAAATGAAAATACGATTCTTTCACTATTGTAGTGCATCATTTTTCTAATGCTGTATAACAAACTGCCACCAATTTAGCAGCTTAATACAACACCCATTTATTAGTTCACAATTCTGCAGGTCAGATTGGCATAACATGACTTGAATTTGTATTAAAAATATTTCAAGGTTGAAAAAAGTCTGTTGGCTAGGCCAATTTCTTATCTGAAATTTCTGGAGAAATATTTTCTCCACCTTCATTTATCCTGGTGGAAGAATAAATTTTCTGAGATTAAATATAGCACTGAGGTTCCCATTTTCTTGTTGGCTGTTGGTGGTGTTAATTTGCTTCCAGAGTTTCCTGCATTACTAGAGACATAGGTTCTGCTACCTTCGAGTTAGAGATGGCACTGAAAGTCCTGATGTTTCCAGGCCTTCTTCTGGTCAAAAACTCTTTGGTTTTGAACTTTATGCCCAATTTTAAACAATCAAGTGATTGTTGTAAGTTATTTGGATTGAATCCCTTCCTTTACTTTACCTGATTTGGATCCATAGATACATCTGCAGAATTCCTTCACATCTCTAAAATGTATTGGATATGCTTGAGAATAGTGCAGTTCAAGTACATGCATTCATATTGGGACAGCAGATCAAGCCAACTGCCCCAGGACCGGAGGAGTCAAGAGAGGTCTGATGACTGTTGAATCTGCACAGAAAAGATTATGCTTACTATTCAGATATGTAGAAATCATGTAAACAGATTAGATGAGTTGACCAACCTGTTCACATTCCTGACAAAACAAGTGCAAGGGAGCTCTTGAACAGCTACTTAAAAATGAGTTTCATACTAGTTCTGCATTTACCACCTATGGAGAAAATTGGCTGTTTCAAAGGACTAACAAGTAGTGCACATAATCTGAATAAAGCTATCCTTCGCAAATGTGCTTCTGTTATCTCTCTCTGTCTCTGTCTCTCCCTGTTTCTATCTCTGAGTCTGTCTGTCTGTATCTGTCTCTGTGTCTCTGTCTCTCTCTGTCTTTCTCCATCTATGCTCTGTCTCTGTCTCTCTCTCTTTCTGATCTCTTATGGTTCAGATGTAAACAAGCAGATAGTGGTACAACTCTTGAGTGATAGAAATATCTGAAGAGCATCATCTTATAATATTTTCCCAAATTTGATTTTCTCTGGTATGTGAGAATCCGGGGCACCATCATGTATCAAATAGTCGCTGACGTTAGCTTGCAGGCATTCCTTTTCCTGGGTGACTATTGTGGCTCCGGTTTGGAACTTCACTTCTTACTTCTCCGCTGCCTAAGTTCAGACAGTCTGACTTGTGGGCCGTATGCTTACTGCTATCTCTCTGTCATGAGACTGAACTAAATGAATTCCAACTTCAGTAGGATCATGTGAGTGATACATATTTGGCTATACATTATGGATATTTGTCAATATGATCATCCAAGTACAGGGCAGATAAATAATTTCCAGAGACTTACCAGGAAGGTAATGAGAATTACATATGTCAATTACTCTGCATTTGGATAGCTACAGGAATTTTTAACAGATGACCTTGGATGTGTTAGTGTATCTTCTTAGAGTCTGCCTTTTTGTATGAGCATTTCAAGATACTATATTTTTGTTAGGTACTAAGGCAAGGGAGAGTAATAGCCATTAGGATACCATTAGAAACTTCATCCTTGCTTCTGGGTCAGTGTCATGGCTTCAAGTCAAGCTCACCATGTAGGACTAATCTCCCACAGTATATAGTAAGAAGAATTTCCTTGAATTTGGAAGTTTGAGAGAGACATGCAAACCTCAACCACTCCAAGTTATCAGAGACTCCCTTCCAAGCTCCTATAAGTATTCTTGAGCTTTAATGTGACAAAGAAGCATACCTGTGGAACAGTAGTCATAGTACTACATGTTGTCACATGTCATTACTCCATATTATTTATAGGTCTGCAGGCATAGCTTTTTATTTTTGTCTACATATCAACACATGCTCCTGTGTCCTTTCACAACATCAGCCTTGAATGTGTAATGAGTTGGGATAATAGACCATGGTGACAGAGCAAGCCATTATTCAGAGTGATTGCCTTCAGTGAGAGATAACAGCCTGAAAAGTACAGGTTAAATTTCATTAGGGTAGAAATTAGCTTGTGTTTTTCATGGTCATACAGATTATAAAACTCCACAACTAAGGGCCAATGTTTCTTTCCTAAATTCTGACATATACCCATCAAAAATCCTAATGGATTATAACTTTATTTATTTATTTATTTATTTATTGGTTTTTTGAGACCAGGTTTTAATCAGCACTGAATGGTCTCAAACTTGCAGCAATTCTCCTGCCTCTAAGTGCCAGGATTACAAGTGGGTACCACCATGCCCGGTTAGACTCCAATCCTATTACATATATTTATCATGATCAATCTTGTATCTGTCAGTTTATAAAGAACAGAAGGCAGAATCATATGCATATATATAGTGTATATGGACATATATGTTTGTAGGGAGAGAGGGAAAAGAAGATGGAATAACACAGCTGATGTTGGCAGAAGAGATACCTTCCTAGATTTTAAAAAATACCAGAAGATTCAATCACTATGTACCCCTTTGATTTGTCCCTGAAACTATATTTAACAAATATAATCATTATACTAAGAGATAACAACATTCTTAGACCTTTTGATAAATTGTCTTTCTGAAGAGTTTGACACAGACTTCCATTAATATTAAGTTACTGGATGCCAAATGATTATTGTGCATTTTAATTTTCACCTTTAAAATTATTACCTAGTAAACAAGTTAAAAATGCTACTGTATTCTAAAAAATTTATATCCTTGGTGAATTAAATATTGAGAGTCTCAATATTCAACAGAGATTTATTCTTTTAGGATGATATTCTTTTTTGTTCACTTTACTCATTTTTGTACATTTAGTTTTTCTCTTAATTATGTTTAAGTATTTTTACATATTAATGATAATGGTATATTTCAGTGAACATAAATTTTCAAGTTTCCTGTTATACTTGGTTCCTAATGTTTATTTACTGTTACACATAAAATTTATCATTTTTATTTAATTCTCCATATTTAGTGTTAGAATCAGTAGCTGCAATTCAAGATTAAAGATTAAATGCTCATCTTTGTTTTTCCTCAATAATTTTTAAAGTTTCTCTTTATGTACTTATTTTCTTTTACATCTTATTTAACAGCACTGAAAAGCAATAAGAAATTCTATTAAAGCTAGGAATTGCTTTTAAAAGTTGGTTGGGTCAACCAGTAAGGGCTCATTCTTTGCATTCAAAGTATTTAAAGTATCTGAAGTAAGTCTGAACTCTCGAATTATATCAAGAAAAAACAATGTGGTGTTTGTGATATGGGCAGCTTGAAAAGGCAACTTAAATTGGTAATTCTAAGCAGAGGAACTCAGGAGATATGAAGGTGGATTCATTACACATGTACCTTTTAACAACTGTCTGCATTATTCTTTGGCTTATCTCCTTCGTTACTAAAATACATTTCTCAGCTTATCACTTGCTGTTAGATGGTAGGCGATTGAACAAAAAATAAGTGGAGCACTCAGTTATGTGTTGGTAAGTGTACAGAGAAGGTACATAGCTATTTTGAAATATGACAAAACTTACTTTAAAATTCAAGTACAAAAATGAATGGTACAGAAATCCTCCAGATGTCTTCCAATTGAGCTTTTTTTAAACGTTCTTAGAGAATATGGCATTTAAACATGCCCTTGATAATTTCTAAAAGTTTATGTAAAACTGACAGTTGTCATTTATACAGAATTTATATGGGGTAATAAAATGTTATACTCACCTTTCCTCTCTCTTACGACCTCTTTAGTTGCCAGTTCTTCACAAGGGTAGGAAGGATTGTGGCTGCCTTACTCAAAATAATAAATTCAGTTTATCTGGTAAAAGCAGATGCTAAAGCTAGATTCAGTAATTATCACATAAAATGGATCTATTCATATGTATGACTTTATCAGGTAATACCAGGTACTGAATATTTATCCCTGAAGCCACAACGACTCCATATTATAAATTTATGACTGCTTAGTATCTGCTATACAGGGTGCTTCTAGCATTCACCAATGTGTAAATCCTGCTTGTCTCTTCCATCTGGGGTTAGGGTGGATGTTTAAATATATGTGCGTGTACTTAAGTATTTCTGTATCCTTCTTTATTACTTTCAGAATGTAAACCACAGCATTTATAGGATAGTGATCTAAGTTTCCAAAACCTTCATAAAATTGAAGATATTCCTGTCCAAGCATCATTTTTGTCTGGAGGTTAACAAACATGCAAATTAAAAATATTAAATGAAAGCACGTAGCACCTTTCCATAAAACACAAATGCAAAGCAGTGACCTTGAGAAATAGCATTTAAATACTTCATGAATTTTTTTCCACAGGAATCAATGTAGGTAAAATTAGTCAAATCTTACATAAAACCTGCTAGGATTTCTTTATATTTGTAAAGGGAAGCAGCTTTTCTTCTTTCAAAGGAAGTTAGAGCACACACATGCATTTACAGCCATTTTTACCTTTTAATGCCTGATTTTGAAACGTCTATATAAAAAATGGCTATTCTTAGAGTAAAACACAGAGCTTAGAAACATTTAGGACAAGACATTTTCACAGAATCAAGGCATGGATTGTACCCTAAGGGAGGGAGATGTCTATTATTCACTCTTCCTTCTGTTCAACATTTATGACACGCAATTTTATTTCTTACTTTTAGCTGATGACATCATTTCTTATTTCTCTGAGAAGGGTTTGGAAAACAAGGTCTGCCCCCATCTGCTCTCACCAGTCACCCCGCACCCCACTGCTCTGAGCCCACTCCTCTGCCTTCTAACCTGTTGCTGTGGAACTTTGATCTCCTTCTCTTCTGCCTATGAGGGCAATTCTGCTTTCTTCTGCATGGAATTGTTTCTAATTATCCCTAGTCACATATTGCTATTTCTTCTATTGTAAAACATTTTCTATTATCTTCTTCTCTTTTCTTTTACAGAAAATCTCAGGTTGTTCATTACTACTATTCTCCCATTTACGTATTACATTTCACCTTCCATTTAAGCCATCTTTGTCAGATTTTGATAACAATTTTGACTCCATATTTTCATGTTTGTTGATTACTTTCAAATCTCTTTCCCACATCTAGGCAAGCTGAGGAGAAAGTCTGCATTCTACCTTCTTTGTCCCTTGGGGGAATAATGGAAGTTTTCTGTTTGGAAAACCTGAGTTTTCCTCATGCTGGTGCTATATTCTGTCACAATAAAACTCCAAATTGCTTTTTTTTCCCCTGACATTGCTGGTTATTTCGGATTAGTTGGAAAGGTGACTCTGCTCAACTCGGAAGTCTTATATTAGAGGAAATAAGTAAACCTTTTCTTTACTGCTTAGCTGTATGTGATGTCAAGACACCACACTCACTATTTTCCCGAAGCCCTGCTGACTGCTCATTTTCATTCACTCTTGCTAGTGCCTCCTCTATGTCCTGGCCTCTAAAGGGTGAATGGCCCAGGGTCCAGTCTTGGGCAGCTTAGCTTTTCTGTTTATCCTTGTTTCTTTATGGTCCCATTCCAATTTGTAAGAAATACTTATGCTGGTGATTCTCTAATTTATAGATTTATATTAACCTCTTCAATTTACATGGAACACTTCAAAAACACAAAATGCAGATTTTTGAAAACAAAAAAGGTACAAATATGAATATTTATTTGAAATAGAGAAAGTTGTAATGCAAAATAAAATTTTAATAGTGGACAAATACAAAAACATAGTACATCTTTAAACAGTATTTTGATTAGAAATTGTCTAACACACTTTGATAGCATTTTTCCCTCTACAAATTTTGGCTTCATTCCTTTTTTTTTTTTTTTGTACCAGAGATCAAACTCATGACCTCTTGCCTTCCAGGTAGGCACTTCTACCACTGATCTAAATCTTCGGTTTGGGCTTTAGTCTTTCTTTTTTTATTTTTATTTTTTATTTCAAAGAGAATAAAACAAAAGAGGACAGAACAAAACAGGTCAGAAAAGAACAACATAAGCAACACAGCACTTTACAATAAGACAACCGGACATTAATAGTAGCTATCATAATATCTCTTTCTTTGCTATAATTGAGGATAGTTTCAAATACAGTAATATCAAGCATGATAAAATAGCATAAAACCATTCAAAAGAACAAAAGCATTACAGGGCATTATGAACCAAATAACAGAAAATGATCTATGGCTACTAACATCTCATTTTCCATAAAAATTTTGTTTATACTATCACATATATTAAAATCCCAATAAGACACAACATGATAGAACCAATGGTAATACAAAAATAAAAGCATGGTAGACTTCAAAGCAAGATGATATTAAATCAGCAATGGCTGCCATAATGTTTTGTTTTCTTCAAAACAGCTGTTCATACCGTCACACATAATAAAGTCAAACAAAACAGAATAAAACCATTCTAACTGATGAATGAAAACATTAAAAACCCTCAAAGCTATGTAATGGGGAATCATGATTACCATAAAATCTTATGTACTCTTACACATTTCTTACACTAGGGAGACAATATGGTATTTAAAAATGTGAGCTTGGTTTATTTCGCTTATGAGTATGATCTCAAGTTGTGTCCATTTATTTATAAATATCTCAATGTGATCATTCTTTATAGCTGAGTAGTACTCCATTGTCTAAAAATACCACAACTTTTTTATCCATTCCTCAGTTGATGGGCACTTATGTTGTTTCCAAGATCTGGCTATTACAAATTGTGCAGATATAAACATGGGTGGACATAGATCACTGTGGTATGATGTTTTCAGTACTTCTGGGAATATGCCTAGAAGTGGTACAGCTGGGCCAAATGGGACTTCCAATCCCAGGTTTTGAGGAATCTCCAGACTGACCTCCACAGTGGTTGCACCAGTTTACACTCCAACCAACAATGCACAAGGGTTCCTCTCCAGCATTTTTTGTTGGTAGTTTTCTTTATCCTGGCCATTATTCCTGGAGTGAGATGGAATCTCACTGTGGTTTTAATTTGCATTTCTCTAATAACTGATGATGCTGAACATTTTTTCATGTTTTTATTTACTGTTCCTAATTCTTCACCTGAGAACTGTGTATTCATTTTGGATGCCCATTTTTGGATTGGGTCTTTGAATTTCGAGGGTCTGATTTTTTTTAATTCTTTGAGTTCTAGATAGAAGTCTTTTGTCTGAGGGACAGCTATCTAAGATTTTTTCCCAGTTTGTGGGTTTTCTTTTCACTATGCTGGAAATCTGTTTCGACTTGCGGAAACTCTTTAATAAGATGTGATCCCAATTATTGATTCTGGGAAGTATTTCCCATGCAGTTTGATTCTTGTTCATGAATTTTCTACCCACCTCTATGTCCTCAAGATTTTTACCTACTTTGTCTTCCAGCAGATTTAGCGTTTCTCTTTTAATATTTAGACCTTGATCCATTTAGATTTTAGTTTAATACATGATGATAGGCATGGCTCTAGTTTTAGTCTACGGCATATGGATAGCTAATTTTTCCAGCACTATGTGTTAAAGAAACTATCATTCTTCAAGCAAACAGGTTGGGCCCCTTTATCAAAGATAAGGTCGTTGAGTGTGTTTTTGGTTGTGTTTGTACCTTCCAATCTATTCTATTGATCTTCAGGTCTATTTTTATTCCAGTGCCATGTTGATTTTATTACTGTAGCTTTGTAGTATAATTTCAAATCAGGGTTTGTGATGCCTCCTGCCTTGCCCTTGCTGCTTAGAATTGCCTTTGCTATTCTAGGTCTCTTCTGGTTGCAGATGAATTTTAGGAGTGATTTCTCTATATCTATGAGGTATGTTAGTGGTATTTTGATTGGGATTGCATTGAATCTGTATAGCAACTGTGGGAGAATGACCATATTCACAATATTTATTCTTCCTATCCATGAACAAGGGATGTCTTTCCATTTTCAGAGGTCCTCTTTGATTTCCTTTTTCAGGGTATTATAATTTTCCTTGTATAGCTCTTGTACTTCTTTCATGAGATTAATTCCTAAGTATTTCTTTTTTTTTGGATGCTAGTGTGAAGGGTGTGGCTTGTCTTATTTCTCTCTCAGTGCTTTTGTTGTTAGTATATAGGAATGATAATGATTTTTGAGTATTGACTTTGTATCCAGATCCATTGCTGAATTTATTTTTTACATCTAGGAGTCTTTCAATGGAGTTTTGGGGGTCTTCTATGTAAAGTATCATTATTTGCAGATGTGCAAATAATGATAATTTAACTTCCTCTTTTCCTACCTTTACTCCTTTTATTACTCTCTCTTGTCTAATTGCTCCCGCTAGTATTTTCAGTAGTATGTCAAACAGGAGCGGTGATAGGGGACATCCTTGTCTTGTGCCTGATTTTAAGGCTTTCAATGTTTGGCCATTTAAGATGATGCTGGCTATTGGTTTGTCATAGATGGCCTTTATCATATTGAGGTAAAAACCATCTATTCCAGTTTTCTGTAAGGTTCTTATCATGAATGAGTGTTTGACCTTATCTAAAGCTTTTCCTGTATCTATAGAGATGATCATGTTTCTTACTTTCGGCTCTATTGATATGGTGGATTACATTTATCGATTTACATATATTGTAAATCCCTGCATTCCTGGGATAAATCCCACTTGGTTGTGGAATATAATCTTCTTAATGATTTGATGCATCCTCTTTGCCAATGTTTTATTGAGAATTTTTGCATCTATGTTCATTAGGGAGATTGGCCTATAGTTCTCCTTTTTCTTTCGGTCTTTCTCAGGTTTTGGTACTAGAATAATATTTGCTTCCAGGAATGACTTAGGAAGAGTTGTTTCCCTTTCAATTTCATTGAAGCATTTGAGGAATGTCGGAATTAAGTCTTCTTTGCATTTCTTGTAGAATTCTGCAGTGAATCCATCTGGGTCTGGGCTCTTCTTTGTTGTCAAGGACTTACGTACGTTTTCAATGTCATTAATAGAAATTGGATTATTCAACATTTTTACATCTTCCTGACCCAGTTTTGTTAGTTCATATGTATCTAGGAATCTGTCTATTTCTTCTGTGTAATTGAACCTATGAGAGTAGAGGTTTTTGAAATAGGTCTCTATTTCCACAGAGTCTGTAGTAATTTCACCTTTTTCATTTTTTATTGCATGAATTTAAGTTTTTACTTTCCTTTTTTTAATAAGGTTGGCCAGGGGCTTATCAATTTTATTTATTCTTTCAAAGAACCAACTCTTTGATTCATTGATTCCTTTTATTGTTTTCTTAGTCTCTATTGCATTCATTTCTGCTCTGATCTTTATAATTTCCTCCTTTCTTTTGGCTTTGGGCTTGGCTTGCTCTTCTTTTTCTAGATGTTTGAGTTGTAGCATCAGATTGTTTATTTGTGTTCACTCTGTCTTCCTGATGTGAGAACTCAGTGCAATAAATTTTCCTCTGAGGACTGCTTTTATTGCATCCCACAAATTCTGGTAAGTTGTGCTTTATTTTCATTTCCTTGTAGATATTGTTTGATTTCTTCTTTAATTTCCTCTGTGACCCACTGATTGATCAAGAGTGTATTACTCAGTTTCCAATTGTTTGTACAGTTTTTGCAGTTGCTTTTGTCATTAATTTCTAGTTTTATGGCACTATGATCCAATAACATGCATGGGATAATTTCACTTCTTTTGCATTTACTTAAATATGTTCTGTGGGGTAGTAATAGTCTATTTTAGAGAATGTCCCATATACTGTTGAGAAGGTATATTCTGATGTTGTTTGATGGAGCACTCTGTATACATCTATCAAGTCCATTTGTTCACAGGTGTGATTCAGTTGTTATTTCTTTGCTGATTTCCTGTCTAGTTGATCTGTCCCTTTGTATCAATGGCATATTAAGGTCTTCTGTTATAATTCTGTTATTACTTATTTGATTTTTCATTTTTGTTAATACTTTCTTTGTATAGCTGGGTGCTCTGGGATTTGGTGCATATATATTTAAGATTGTTATCACTTCCTCTTGAAGTTTTCCCCTAATTAGTATGTAGTGACCTTCTTTATCTCTTTGGAACATTCTTGGTTTGAAGTTCACCTTGTCTGCAAACAGAATAGCTACCCCTGCTTTTTTTTTTTTTTTTGGTTTATTGTTACATGAGGTATTGTTTTCCATCCTTTGACTTTTAGCTTATGGGTTTCTTTTTGGGTTAGATGGGTTTCTTGTAGACAGCATATGTTTGGATGTTGTTTCTTGATCCATTCTGCCGGTCTGTATCTTTTGATTGGTAAATTGAGGCCATTTATATTAATGGCTATAACTGTTATATATTGGTTTATTTTTGACATATTATCTTTCTGCTGTTGTGTCTTTAGCTTTCCATTCTGTTTAATTGTCTGCCTTGCTTGGTGGTTTTCTCCCGTGTGTATCTAGAATGTCTTTCGGTATTCTTTGTAGGGTTGGTTTGGTGGTCATGAAGTTTTCAGCTGTTCTTTGTCATGGAAGTATCTTTTTTCTCCATCCATTTTGAAGGTCAGTTTTACAGGGCACATCAGTCTGGGTTGGAAGTGGTTTTCCTTTAGTACATGAAATACTTCACTCCATGCTCCTCTTGAATTCATTGTTTGTGTTGAGAAGTCTGCCATGATTCTGATAGGTTTTCCTTTATAGGTGATCTGTCTTTTCTAACAGCTTTTAGTATTCTATTCTTATGGTGGATTTCTGGGATGGTGATTATTATATGTCTGGGTATAATTTTATTTTGGTTATGGCTATTTGGATTTCTATATACTTCACTAATCCATATGTCAGTTTCCATTCTCATGTTTGGGAAGTTTTCAGCTATTACTTCTGTAAATAGCCACTTGATATCATTTGGGCTGTCCCCTTCTTTTTCATTTATCCCTGTTTATCTTATGTTGTTTTTCTTTGCATCATCTTCAGCTATTGAATTATTTCCTGATTCTTTGTTATTTTTAAAAGATCTTTCCTTTCCTATTCACTAGCGGCAATCTTATCTTCGAGGTCTGAAATTATATCTTCACTTTTGTTGAGGCAATTTTGGCAACCTTCAATAGCATTTTTGATTTCCTGTATATTTCTTCAAATCTGCTTCATGCATTCTGTTTATTTCTTATAGTGTTCATTTAAGGATTCTATCAGATTGCTTTGATGCTCTAATTTTTTAGCTGTGTCTTCACTAGATGTGTTCACTATTTCTTTCACTACTTTTATCATATCTTCTTTTACCTGGGCAATTATTTCTAATTTGAATTTCTCCATAACTTCCCTGAGTTGCTTCTTTACTTCAGTTGATATCATTTCAGTCATTTCAGGTATATGGCTTCTATTTTCTTCTATGTATATGGCTTCTATTTTCTTGGGATGGGCTGGAGATTTAAGATTGCTGTTTGGTCTTTTGTTTTGTCATTTTCCTATATTTCCTTGCTTTGAGCTATGTTCTAAAACTTCCCCTGGCTGTGTTGGGAATCACCTCCTGCACCCTCAGCTCCTCAGCAGTCCTGACTCCCCACAGGTTCTTGGCTCTCTGGATTGAAAGACAGAAGCTGTGCTTGGTGTACGGAGGCCCGGGGAAACTCCGGGGCTCAGTCCCTTGTAGTAGGGGGCTGGATAGGAACTCAACAGCTTGGAGTGCAAGTCTTAAGCTCTCCCCAGGCCAGCCCCACAGGGCTAAGAGTCCCTCTGCATTGTCTTAGCCTCCTGAACCGAAAGAAGGCCACTGGGCATGGTGAACTGAGGCTTACAGAACCCCCAGGGCCCAGTCCAGTGTACCAGGGAGCTGGATAGGAACTCAATCACCAGGAGCACAGGTCTCAAACTCTCCTTGGGCCAGCACTGAAGCACTGGGACTCATCTTGCATGGTCCTAACTTCTCCACAGGTTCTTGGCTCCCTCAATTGAAAGACAGAAGCTGGGCATGGTGTACTGAGGCCCCCAGAACCTCCAGGCTCAGTCCTGTCTTAGGGGTTGGATAGGAACTCAACCACTGGGAGTGTAGGGCTTAAGCTCTCCCCAGGCCAGCCCTACAGGGCTGAGAATCCCCCTGTGTGGTCTCAGCCTCCTGAATTGAAAGAAGGCCACTGGGCATGGTGCCCTGAGGCCCATGGAACCTTTGGGTTTCAGTCCCGTGTCTCCTTGGTTTCATTCTTATTGGTAACTTTCTCTTCTGGAAGTTATCTTTAATGATGATTTTATTATCTTTTTAAAGAGAACAAAATAACCATTCACTCTTTTTCAGAGCAATTGACCAAAATTTTCAAATTACTTTTAAATTAGAAATATGCTAATAGAATTTTCAACTCATTAATTTCAGAAATGTTATCAGAACATTAGCTCTATTAGATTAATTAATTTCTGCAATAATCTCTGGAATTTGGAATAATTTTCATAAACATTCATTTATATATGACATTTAAATTTCATGCATCTCAATTTTCATGTAGAAATAATGTTAGGTACTTTTTGAACAGATGACATTCATTAGCCAAATTGTTGACGATATCCAAGGGAGTATTATTAGTTTTATATTACTTTTATTAACAATACGATTTCACTAAAGTGTGTAAAATATTTGACTGCTACAAGGGTTCTACTTGCTATGTTTAACAATGCTTTAAATTTATGTCTACAAAATACAAAAAATTGGAAAAAATCTATTTCATGTTTATCTTATAAAGATTTTTATCAATTAAGCTGCATTTATTATTTTCCATGGAGCATTACCAAATTTTTCTCTGATAGGAAGATATTTCTGTCTTCACTAGTTAATTAAAACAAAATTCTACACTTAAAATTTACACACTTCATATTTGGAAAAATTTTCTACAGACTAACTTCTGCTCAACTTTTATTTCTCCTTCACCTTCAACTTCTCAGATCCTTTCCTCTGAGCCTTCCAGGCATACATAGTTTTGCCTCATGGCTGCGAGCCCCAACGGACACTAATTTCATGATACAAACTCCTTTTAAAGAAGCGTATATTAGAAAAATTCCCTAAAGCTAAAGCTTCACTAGCTTCCCAGTGAATCTGCATTTCAACATTGCATAGTTCTAGACTCCATGCCTCACAGTTGCCATGCTAGTGCTGCCACCAGTATCTTTCCAAATAGTTGATTCTCGGGTCCTCTTCTTTGTCTTTACCTTTCCACAGTCTATCACTGTGTGGCAAAGACAATGATTCTATTAAAGCTAAAGTTGGGTCGCATCTCCCTGTCCTCAGTATCAGGTTTTGGCTTACCATCTCACTCAGTGTATTAGTCAGTCTATAATCACAGGGACTAAAGAGCTGACTACATTACGTTTGCATCCTAATGCCCAGTCTTATCTCTGCCTCTACTCTGAGAGCCTCTACGCCACTCGGTGAGCATGCAAGGCCTCTGATTCTTTACACATAAGTTCTACCTGCTTGATGTCCTCTTATTCTCTCACGGTTTTCATGTCCATTCTAATACACCTTCTCACGGAAGCCTCTGCACTGACTGGTAATGTGACCACTATTCCTCTTATCTTTCTATTTTATCTTATTCTTTAAAGTATTAACACTTATTATATATATATTTTCCACTTATTTAATGCATTGATTAGTTAGAATTAACTTATAAATTAACTCATTAGCATATAAGCTAATTAATTTTGTTTCCTTCACAAGAAATTAAATTCCAAGAGAATGATGACTTTTTAAAAATGTTTTTACTATAGAATAACAAATTCAACAAATTCACTTAAATTTCTATCATTTTTCTAATCACACAATGATGGTTTTATAACATCTATAGCTATGACCTGACAATAATCTGCTAACCAAAGGGCAATGGACAGAATTGTCTGAGGACTGATACATAGATGCACTCATTTTGTATTGAGGCTAAATTAATGCACCATTGCTAAAACATGCATTTTCAAAACAGGTTCATGTAGATTAACAAATACCAAATAAAGCTATGGTATTTATAGCATAAATACTGCCTTCACATCTCAGTCAATTTTAGCAAATAATCTATAAACTATTTAATTCCAGTTTTAACCATTCAAGTCATTAATTGTCAATTTCAAGTGTCCTTTCAGAAATGATTTCTGACACAATATGGCGATTTTTCTTTCCCTTTGAGATTTATTGTACATACACAATTATACTAAT
>PVJX010009982.1:0-58811 GCA_004027295.1 Dolichotis patagonum
TACTTTCACATTCCCATACATTACTCAAGATGAAAATATTTCTACCACTGCTATTCCATTTCTTTCTATCCTACCCTTACTAACTAGTGTCTCCATTACTGTTTGATATTATGACAATAGTGTTTGAATGCAGCTAGTTAACACAAGATTCTAGAAATCTACATTTAATCAATATTGGTCATTGCAGGGTTCCGTGGTAGTGGTGTCTCTTTCTAGTGCATTATTTAGTAATGAAGAAATTTCCTGGCTCAGAAATTGTGGACTAATTATCATTTTCATAGTTACATAGTAAATACATTCCCGAATTGTAGCGTTAATTTTTTTCCTAGGACTCCCTAGAGTTTCATTTTTGTTAAAATTTTTTCTGATTATTTATTCATTAAATAGATTTATCCTGAGGTAGATAATATCATTTCTCTTGAGCACAAGTTTCATTACCTTTTCTTGAGGTTAATAAATGAAGGTCAGATATAAATACGCCAAAGAGCTTTTTCTCTCTTGGTACAGCTGTTGTCCTGGTGATTACTGACTGTATTTAAAAATATTCCACTAGAGGCTTGATTAGGGACGTGACCTTTGTAGCCCCCAAGGTAGAATGTACAGTAAACATTCTCTAGGGAATCAGGACCTGCTATCAGTAGTTTCACATATTCTACAGATTAGTTGAAGGAGGAAAAACACATTAGACTCCTATTATCAAGATAAAATAAGCAAATGTTTCCACTGAAGCTTAAATCAGCTTAAGATGACATGACACCACCTGATAATGCTCATGATAAGCATAAAAGGGGAAGGAAAAAGGTTGAAAATAAGTACTTATATTTTGGATTTTTAACTTTTATTTTTTCACAGCAATGACCATTGAATATAGGGCTTTGTGCATGCTAAGCAAGTGCTGCGCTACTGAGCTTTGTCTCTGCTTTCTATGGTTATTCTTAAGTATCAAACAGACAACTTAGTGGCTAAGCGAGATCCTGGGTCAAAAAAATAAAGCAACAAAACAAAACAAAACAAAACAAAAACCAAACAAACAAATGCTGGAATGTAGGTCAATGTAAAACCTCTGGGTTGAATCTCAGTACTGGAAAGACAAAGAAACAAAACACAGAATATGTGTGTGTGTGTGCATCCGTGTGTGCCTGCTTGCAGGTCTTCTTTTTATGTAAATTTATGACAAATCTCAAAATTCCTTGGGTTAAAGGACACAAGACTATTCATGTTAAGAGGATAATCATATGTATTTTAGTCCAGTGAGAGAATCTCTTGGTTTTATGGTTTGTGGTGTGCCCCTCCAAATGTTTGTACAGTATCTTCACTGACACTCTTCCATGGGCTGTGAAGTTACACATAATTTTCATGTATTGTTTCATACTCTTCAACCCTATCACAAGAGCACGTTGATGGTTAATTTTAGGTCAACAAGATGCCTACATAACTAGTTAAGTATTACTTCTGGGTTTGTCTGGCAGGCTATTTCTAGAAGTGATTAGCATTTGAATCAGTAGGGTCAGTAACAGTGTTGACCCTCCATTGTTGGTGGGTCTCATCTAATCCATGGGGCCCTGAACAAAGCAAAGAGAAGAGTGGGTTTTGCGCTGCCTGACTGTTAGAGATGGGACATCAGAGTCCTCCTGCCCTCAGCATAGTACTCCTGGGTCTCAGCCATCAGACTCAGCCTTGAATTTATGTGGTCAGCTCTTCGGCTCTCAGATTTTAGACTTAGACTAGAACGAGGTTACTGGTTTGCAAAGTGCAGGTGTTGGGACTTTCTCACATCCATAATCATATGAGCCAATCACTTGTGATACATTTCCACTCCAGCCCTTCCCCCACCCTCTCTCTCTCTCTCTCTCTCTCTCTCTCATTGTATATGTATCTATCTCTTTCGCTTCTTAACTCCATTTCTCTGGAAGATCTTGAACAATATAAATAGCAAATGATAGCAATAGGCTAAATGCAGAGGCCCACAGGGAACCTCGGGTAAACTGGGTAAAACAGATGAGTGTAAGATGGCTTTCTCATTTTCTATGGATCACGCAGGCTTCTCTGTCTTTGTAATTTCCTGCTTTCTCTAGGGACATGGCTATAAGAATTATTTCACCAAATTTCCACCGTAAGAAAAAGATGAACACAAATACAAAATTGCAACTGATGTTTTATCTTTTCAGGAAATGACAGGGTCTGATGGGACGGGGCATACTACAGAGTGGATGCTTGGTCAAAAGGATCCAGTTGTTACTAAACCCTAGCTGATTAGTATGAGTTGCAAAGCCACACTGAAGGTCTTGTGTGCCTCCTTTTTACTCCAAGAGAAGCTAGACATCTAAATTCCTATGTAAATAATCCAATTTCCGGATGGCAACTTACTTAAATTTTTAAAAATCATGCAGGTTTGAGGAGAACAATGTTTAGCCCACTTTTGGCTCATAGATCAACCAGTTTGAAAAATCTAGGGTAAATGGGAAGGTAGGAATTCTGTGTGGGGTGGAAGTCAAGAAAAAAAGTCATCATAAGGACACAACATTTTCATCATTCTCAAAGCCTTAGGGAAGCAGATGCATTTATATGATTTCCTATACCAGACAGTGAGAACTTGTCAAATCAGAACTATTTCATGGTAGTTAAAAAGATTATTCTAATGATATGTGGTAATTCGAATTAATTACAGAGTGATCCACTTCAGTTAAGTGAAGAAGAAAATAAAAATAAACACTGAGCTGGAATAGACTTGTAAGATGAGTAGAGGAGGCCAAATCCGGAGGAAGCAGTAGACATAGAACTCATAATTGCTACACTCCCACCCTTCCACTGAACAAATGGAAATGATTGACAAAGAAAAATGGGCAAAATTGGCTATTAGATTTACATGAAGAAATGATTTAAAATTCAGAAGCACAATCGCAGATCATCAAAAGGTCACCATTCCTTTGATATCACTTTACTTATTATAAACCGTATAATGATTTTATACTATTAAAATATTTTATATAATTCATAATCTTGAGAAAGATAGCAATCCCATCTGATCTTAATTTATTTATAGGAAAGGGGAGATGAACTTGATGGCTTCTGAAGTATTTTCAACTCTACTGTGTTATGAGATTCTATACTAGAAATGATGGTGGTCTCATTATAGGAGGTGGTGTTTGTACTGGAAAAAGACCATTTAAAATGAATGCAATTAAAATGGGGACCAAAAATGGAAGTAGTGAAATGTTTGATTGGCATTTTATCTTGAAAAATGAGTTGAAAAATGAGACCACATTTACCAAATTTTATTCCAAAGTTAACATTTAACTTATAAATGCCACTGTGCATAAAATGTCAGAATAAGCACAGCATGAATCAAGCAGTGATTGATTTTGGGCAAGCATAATTTTCTTCTGACTAATTTGAATGGAAGAGTATAAGCTATCCTGTATTTGTGTTTGACTTTCACAGTGTGATACTCATGAGGGGCATTTCTGCAAGCATATTGGAAGGCTTCATCAGTTTTCCCAAGAGCCTCTCTCATTTTTGGTATCTAAATCTTACTCTTCTGAAGCATTTATCTGATAATACTTCTCATCTATTTTCTTTTAATTGTTAACCCTTTGACTCTACTAGATATTTGTGTCAGTGGCTTTGTGTTCAATGAGAACAGTTTCCTCTCTTGTAGTTTATGCAATACTGCCTTTTGGGACAAGAATTATAGATAGTGCATCATTGAAGCACAGACTTGACCACCATTCATCAGAGAGGTGCTGTGCCACCTACCCCAAGTCTCTGCGTGTGGGGGGCTATTTTGTAAGCAAGTAAGTAAGTAAGTAAATATCACTGTGCTTCCAAGACTTTTCTTATCACCACTCTATTAATAATTCTAAGGCAGAAAACAATAAAATATTCCTGGATTCTGGCATGAGTGGATTCACAGGCTTATCTGATTCTTCTCTGTTTGAAAATACAATACCAGCAAGAATGACAATGTATAAGGTCATTATAGTGAAACTCTTTTTCTCTCTTCCCAGTGATAGATATTTTCAGTGAACTGTTTATATTTTAAGATATATACTCAGAAGAAAGAGACCAGAAAATGAACTCATGTAATTAAGTTTAAAATCCAGTTTTCAGGTATGGTCCAAAGTTGGTACAAGGCATTATGTGTTTTCCATTTCTATGAACCGTTTGTAAGAATCTCAATATCACACTTACTTAATTTTATGTGGTAAGTTTCATGTCATTATAAAAAACTTTTAAAGTAAAACATAAATTACAAATGAGAGGATAGAATATGTCAAAAGATGAAGCTGTGGGAAAATCTGCAATGAAATGGACTAGGGCAGGACTGTGGTTAATGACTGGGACACCCTCTGAATTACAAGTTAAATTAAATTCTGCTTTATAATCCAATTATTTATGTAAGATAAGCAGAAAATTGCAACCAAAGGACAAGAATTGCCAATGATAACATGGTTATTTGGTTGTTTATCTGGCAGGGAATTGCCCTTAAGGCGATACAAGCATTAGCAGTTAGACTGCCTTTAAAGCTTCGGTGAAGACAGACATGGGATTTTCTACCTCCTCCTTTAGCTCGGTACTGTTGATATTATGGATGGGTAAGCCTTTGTTGTGGGGGCTGTCTGTGTACTGTAGGACATTTAGTAGTATCCCAGACTCTTCCCCCCAGGTACCTGTAGAAAAACCCCAGCACCCAACACCTCAGAAAAAGTTGTGACAACCAATATATATCCAGACAGCACAAAATGTCCTCTGAGGTATAGAGGCTACTACTTGAGAGTATATGCACCTTTTTTTAGTGCCTTATGTAAGGGCTACCAGACTGTGTTGTAGTGGAGATTTTATGAAATTTTGGTCAGTCCAGTAGCATATTTAAATGTTGGTTCATCACTGTAAACTGTTTTTAAGAATTTTGTTGTTTGCAGTGCTGTGATAGAGCTACACCCCTGGCCCTTTCTTCCTTACCTTTTCTTACTGCTGTCCTGAGAGAACTTTTTAACCTGGTGTTAATCTGTCTTTAAGACTTCTAACACTTTTTAATATCTCTAGTTTTATAGAGCTCGGTTCTCAGGATATGTTGACATATCTCCTACTATCTTTGTTACTTTTCTCCCATTGCTGAGACAAAATACTCAACACCCAAAATTAAAGGAGGAAAGGTTTATTTAGTTCACTGTTTATAAAGGTTTCAGTCCATGAGCTGCTGGCTCCAAGGAAGGATGGTGTGCCAGAAGAGCAAGAGTTCATGGTGGGGAAAGAAAACAAAAGCAATGAGAGCTGAGCAGATCCAAATTCAAAGATACAGTCCAAAAATGGACATCTTCACAGCAATATATGTACACCTGTGTTATAGCAGCACTTTGTAATAGCTAAATCTTGAAAGCAATCCAAATACCCATCAACCAATGAAAGGATAAAAAAATGTGTTTTTTTTAAAAAATATAATGACACATTAGTCAACCACAAAGACAGATAAAATTGAGACATTTATAGCTAAATTGAGACCATAACCATAAATGAAATAAATTGGACACACTTGAGTAAACATTGTATTATCTCTCTGGCGTGAGAAACTTAAAATGTAAATAAAAACATAAATGTACAATAGATATTGTTAAATATGAAGAAACTGCTCAAAAGGAAAAGGAAAACAAGGAAGGAGGGGTGGAAAAAGAAGGAAACAAAAGAAAAATGAGAAAAGAAGTATAAAATGAAAACTGAGCTTTGTGAATGAGGAGGGGAAAGGGTTTGAAAAGAGGAGATGGGAATGGGGAAAGAAAAAGGAAATAAGATATATCATGTACAGATACAAATTTCTATAAGGAATGTACCTAAATTGTACCAATAAACTTAAATTTAAAATAAGAAAAAAAGAGGGGAGGGGGATCAAGTCTTTTTTCTCTCCCTTATGGTGTATGCAAGGCTACCTGTCATAGGGTTGGTGTGTTCCTCATACCCTTAATCCCAGCATTGGACCATGAATCAATCACATACTCTAGATTCATCTATCTCCAAAAAGCCCAACCCTCCCCCCATGACCATATGAGACTTTGGGGAGACATCTAGACACAAACCATAACACCAACCAACACTATCTAGCCAGAATTTCAAAACCGTTCTTGCCTTCCAGGTAATACTGAGCTTCCATCCATTAATGGGAATAGTATGAAGTTTTACTCTCTAAATTTACTTCCATTAAAAAGAAAAATGGTTTTAAGGAGTATTAAGTAAAAAGAATACCCATGGCATATAAATTATCAAAATTCTTTAAAGTGGCGTTTGGGGGTGTAATTCAGTGGTAGAGTGCTTGCCTAGTATGTATGAAATTCCTGGGTTTCATCACCCATATCACAAAAGAGAGGAATACTTTTCTTCCTATGGAAGTCAATATTATCTAATGTCATTATAGGAGTCATTGTTGTCTAACATTGTGTACCACTGAAATTCATCTGCAAACAATCAGGGCCCAATTTTTCCTTCTGGGGGATATTCTCCTAATTTATCTGTAGATTTATCTGATTTGTATGGGAACAGTTGGTTAACACACACAGGCTATGAAAACATGTACAATCAGCATCTTCTCATAGTGTTTTGACAAGAAAGAGTGTTTATCAAGGTCTTGCTTGTTGATCAGGTTTAGCTCCACTATCTGTGCCATGCGCTTCAGTGCATGATGAGCTAACTGCATGTGATCTTTGTCCTACAATAGCACCTGTGTCTCCTGATCAAGCTATCATGTATGAATGCTATGAAATAAATGAGTTAACTAGTCAGCATGCTTGGATATAAGGCTTGGCATTCTTTGAGACTGGATATCTATGTTGTTTAGTAATTTACCTGTAGGTAAACACTTTCTCTCTCCCTCTAAAAAGGTGTTTGATTCTGAATTATAGTGGTAGTGAAAACTCATAGGCGACCTCTTCTCTTAAGTATTCTAATTTCATTTCCCAGGCTTTGGAGGTTCATGAAGCTCGTATGATGGGCAGGGAAACACTCCCATGTCCTGGTAACAGTTGATAAAATTCCAATTATGTACTCTAATCTTTGACTTACTTGGAGGTATGTTGTGATTCTGTGCTTGTGTTATACAAAGGACCAGATCACACACTGACTGCTATTTAACTATTGCTTCAAATTTTATACAGTTGTGTATAAAATCTTATATGAAAGATTTACCATTTCCTCAGTGGCTTCCATCATCCCTTGTTCAGAGGCAATAAACTGGCATTTACTGAAAGTGATAATGAGGCAAGGATCCAGGACTTTCCAATGGGTTGTCACTGGCTCAAGGCCAAACAGCAAACAAGTTACAGAGAGATTTGAACCCAAGTAGTCAGGGGTGTATAACTGCTGTAGGTAGCTAACAGTACTCCAAATTAGCTGCCTGATGGTGAGTCAAATCAGACAATTACACTTTTGGTTAATATAAGGGGAAAATAAAGCAAATGGTTAATCAAAAAGATGAACCTCTGCATTCCCTGAGATAAGAAAGCAGGATGTGTGGAAAACTGGGGGACACTGGGTAAACTAGGGGAAAGAGACCAAGACTAGTTAACCAACTCCACTCTGTTTGGAAATTCTCTTCTTTTCCAAGACACACTCCTGTGAGGGCCTCCTTCCCCACTTTCAAAGTCCCATGAAAACCAAATAAATACATTTTAGAACAGAGAAGTACACAACTCCTAGGTGCACAAACTCCACCCACCGACTGTGATTTCAATCAGGTACCTGTACCTTAATTCCTCCTAGCACAGGACTTGTAGCCTAGTACGTATTTTCATGGTTATTTTTAAATACAAAAAATGGTGGTGTATAAAATTCCAACATGCCACAAAGGTGACACAAGGGATAAATCCATAATATAGCCTGCAGTTTTTCTTTCCTTTAGGATTGCCTGGTTTTTGCCTCTCTTCACGTTTGTTTTCCTTTACCAATACACTCCAAGTACCTTAGAAGCAATTTTGCATTCAAGCTCTGTTTTTCTATTCCCCAAACTCAGAGAAAAAGCAACCTGGTGCTTCAAATCCTATCTAAAACAAATTGCAAAAGAATGGGAAAAAAATGATTGCCTCTAGAAGTAGGAGCAAGGTTGTGTGATGTGGAAAGGGATGTACTAGAAAACTCACTTCAATTTTCAAAGCCTCTGAGGGTTCACTGAACTGTCTGTACTTTGAGACAGATTCCAGTCCTCTAGTTTCTTTCTGCTTTCAGTGTCTAGTATGATCAGCCCTCTGTTTTGCTTAGGCTCTTCACTGATAGATTCTCTGTAGATAGAAAACATTTAAAAAAATCATGCTTGTACTGAACATTTACAACATTTTTCTGTCATTATTATCTTGACAATTAAGTATACAATCATACACTTATGTTATATTAGGCATTGTAAGTCATTTAGAGATAATTTGAAAGTGTATAAGGGGATGTACTTGTTTACATACAAATACTACACCATTTATACGAGACTTGAGCATCCACAGATCTTGGTATCCACCAAAGATCTTGAAACGAATTTCCCACAAATACTAGAGGAAAACTATAAGTAGCTATGGAAAACAAAAAAGAAAAAATATTTTCCTTAAATTGAATACCATTGCTAGCATAACTTTTACCCTTGAAAGGATAATTTTGGTAACTTTTGGACATTTCAGTGTTCCCAGAACATGAAGCAGTGGGTCTATTTACATTGAATATGGGTCTCTTCACTGGTCTGATAATCTATCCTGGAACATGCTGCAGTACTTGTGAGCTTTTCCAGGAAATGGTCTGGCTCACCATCCAAGTTTCTGCAAACCAAGCCAGACTAAGTCACTGATGCCAAATGCTAAGGCTTTCTAAAGGTTTTTTCTCTCTTAGCAAACTACAAAGTAGAAGCTTATGTTAATTGTCATTCTACTCCATTCTCATGTCTTGAATCTTTCCAGACATTTCTCTGCCTATTTCTCTGACTGGAGTATTATAACAGCCAGAGGATGGAACAGATATTGGCATGAGTTTATTAAATAGTTATTTTTATTTGTTTTGTTTTCTTGGGCTTGGATACTTTCTTCTTTTTTTAAATTTTATTTTAAAGAAAATAAAACAAAAGAGGGCAGAACAGAGCAGATCAGAACAGGACAGCATAGGCAACACAGTACTTTACATTAAAACAACCAGACATCAACAGTAGCTATCACAATATCTCTTTTTCTGCTATAGTTAAGCATAGTTTCAAATATAATAATATCAAACATAACAAAATAGTATAAAACCATTCAAAGAGTGAAAGAATTACAGGGCATTCTGAACCAAATAACAGAGAATGATCAATGGGTACTATAATATCTCATTTTCGATAAAAAATTTTATTTATACTATCACACATATTCAAATCCCAATAAGACACAATGTGATAGACAGAACCAATGGTAGTAGAAGAATAGAAGGACTTCTAAGAAGGATGATATTAAATCAGTAATAGCTGTCATAATGTTTTATTTTCTTCAAAACAGCTGTTCATACCATCATGCATGATATAGTCAAACAAAACAGAATAAAACCATTCCAACTGATGAATGAAAACATTGAAAGGCTTCAAAGCTATGAGATGGGGACTCATGCTTACCATAAAATCTTATATACTTTTATCAACTCTCATACTAGGGAGACTATACAGTATTTACACAGGTGAGTCTGGTTTATTTCACTTATGAGTATGGCCTCAAGTCATGTCCATTTATTTATAAATATCTCAATGTGGTCCTTCTTTATAGCTGAGTAGTACTCCATTGTATAAAAATGCCACAACTTTTTTATCCATTCCTCAGTTGATGGGCACTTAGGTTGTTTCCAAGATCTGGCTATTACAAATTGTGCTGCTATAAACATGGATGCACATATATCACTGTGGCATGATGTTTTCAGATCTCCTGGGAATATGCCTAGAAGTGGGATAGCTGGGTCAAATGGGACCTCCAAACCCAGCTTTTTGAAGAATCTCCAGACTGATCTCCACAGTGGTTGCATCAGTCTACACTCCCACCAACAGTGCAGAAGAGTTCCTTTTTCCCCACAGCCTCTCCAGCACTTGTTGTTGGTAGTTTTTTCTATTCTGGCCATTCTTTCTGGGGTGAGATGGAATCTCAGTGTGGTTTTAATTTGCATTTCTCTAATGACTAATGATGATGAACATTTTTTCATATATATATTTGCCATTCATATTTGTTCATCTGAGAACTGTGTATTCATTTCAGATGCCCATTTTTGGATTGGGTCTTTGAATTTCGAGGGTCTGAGTTTTTTAATTCTTTATAAGTTCTAGACAGAAGTCCTTTGTCTGAGGGACAATCCATTAAGATTTTTTCCCAATTCATGGGTTTTCTTTTCACTCTGCTGGAAATCTCTTTTGACATGCAGAAATTCTTTAATAAGATATGGTCCCAGTTATTGATTCTGGGAAGTATTTCCCGTGCAGTTTGATTCTTGTTCATGAATTCTCTACCGACCCCTATATCTTCGAAGTTTTTACCTACTTTGTCTTCCAACAGATTTAGTGTTTCTGTTTTAATATTTAGATCTTTGATCCATTTAGATTTTAGTTTAGTACATGGTGTTAGGCATGGGTCTAGTTTTAATCTTCTGCATATGGATTGGGCTTGGATACTTTTTGGGCTTCCTTGAGTTGTAGAATTCATGTGACCAAAATATACCAATGGAATGTGGGCAGAAGGGAGGTCCTTAATTTCTAGGCACATGACTATTAGCTATTTGTTAGTAGGTGTAGACTACTACAAAGTATAGAACCAAAATATATTGCAGTACAATCAAAATTAAAAGGAACAAAATTAAAGGAACAAAGTCTGAGTGTAACTCTTCAATAGGTAGTGTTTAACATGTGGTTATTATGGCATGTATTGGGCATATACTGTGGTAGTCTGCATAATCTTTCTCTCACAGGTGTCTGCACTGGAATCCCCAGAACATATGAATGTGTTGTCTTACATAGCAAAAGCACTTTTCAAAGGTGATTAACTTAAGAATTTTGCAATTACCATAGTTACCTGGATAGGCTCAATGTAGCCACCAGAGTTCTTATAACAGATAGACAGAGATATGTGACTAAGATGAATATTGGCAGGGTATAATTTAAGATTTTATCAGTTGTTCATTACTGGCTGTAGATATGGAAGAAGGGATTATTGTAGAAGCTGGAAATGTAAGGAAATGAATTATTTCCCTAGAGACTCAAGAACCTTGTTGTTATCCAAGTGAAAGTGTAATGTGTAACTGTAAGAACTGGAAGATAGTAAATTCATATTGTTTTAAGCCATTAAATGTGTGGTAAGATGTTATAGCTACAGTAGAAAAACAAAATATAGTCCTTTTGATTTTTTTCCCCAGTACTCTTTCATACTTTCGTTTTTATTGCTCCCTAAGTCAACTGGAATAAAAATGAGGTATCCTGTGAATAATAACAACACATAGTTTGTACTCAGTGCTAATCATAGGCCTTCTGCTATACCTATTATTGTCCATGGGTGATATTATTTAAAAATCCATGAGATAGGTCTTATTATATATTTTCTTCCTCTGGATAATAAAATTCTTAGAGAAATTAAGTATATTGTCTAAATTTTTATAGCTTAAAACTGATATAGACAATTGGTTCATCATAGCACATCTTACACTATTTTAACAAATACTCTTGTTAAAATCTGATTTAGAAAACATTTAGCATAAATAAAATAGTGAATACCATTTAAAAGTATCATATTTATAACATACTCATACTTTCTTAGGCAAAATAGGCACTTTTTATGTGTAGCTATGAGTTAACAATGGACCAAGAAATCAGGTCAAATTTGTAGAGACCTTTGTATCTAGCATCATGGCCGCACTACATAGAATAAGCACAGTAACAAAATAAAATAACTTAATATGGGTTTCCTGCATTGTATTATAATAGATTGTAATGGATTGAGATTATATAGAGTACTTATATTTTTTTGGAAACAACTTGTTAGGTTATTTTCAATAATCTTATTTTATTCAAGGAATTGTTCAGACTTACCCAGCTTTAAAATCACCTATATTATTGAGCAATTGTGGGGGACCACAGATAATTTTAGCTTTCTAAAATAGAGATGTATGCTCATATGTCCAGAAAAAGGTGGAACACCAGGTCTTGTCTTGAATATTACCCACTCTGCTCATTTCACACAAGGACATCTAAATATTCAAGGGGACAGCCCTGACTCATTATGCATGTGTCTTTAGATTATTAAATTCCAAGTCCAGATTTCTTCTTTTGGAGAGGAGAAAACATTCTTGCCCTGTCTGTCCACCACAGTTATTGGAGACTGAACCAGCCTGCTTCATATGTGTGAATATATTTAGAGAGTGAATTTCTATATAAAAAAAGAATTTTTGTCTTACTTTTATCTTAAGAGAAAACACAAGAATTTAGCTACTAAAATATGAATCATTTGAAATAACAATGCAAAGTGCTTAAGAAAAAGGAAACTGACATGAAAGCTGGCTTCATAACATTTCAGTTTGACAAAGTGCTTTACTCTGCTGTGTTGACAGCACAGGTAGAAGGCGTGAAATAAAGTTGCTTAACCTCTCCTGAGGTCTCTATTTACATACAGCTCACCTTTGTGGTATGCTGGATTTCTTGGTTATATCCAGGTTTTGAGATAAGGAAAAATCTGGATGGTTATATTTCATTTAACACCCTGGCTATTCTCTCCCAATAAAAATACGTATTAAAATTATCTCACACACTCCGTCCAGTAACCCCTGGACCCAAGTCAGAGGACACACTTCCTCTTAGCCACTCTGAGGCAGTTTCCAGCGTTTGTTGATGGAAGGACAGTGGCAGAACTTGCAGGTTCTGGAGGAAGCTTGCAATGCCAAGATAGGGCTGGGAGTTCTTCCTCCTTGACTGGACCCTGACCAAAACAAGGGACAAAGTTGTCACTGCAAGTAGGAGGAAAAGAGAGAAGAGGAGAAAGGAGAAATTACTACAGAAACTGCCCCATCCTTAGAGTAGTTATCACTTTCATGTAGTGAATTAACAAGTAAAAGCTATCCAGGCAGTCAAATCAAATGTTGAATGTAATTTGAAAGCCTATGAGGCAATAAAGATGGAGATTTACTAGAAATTGAAATCTTTATTCCAAACTTAATTAGATTAAGCCAGGTTGCTGGTCTAAATCCTGACTCTTATCACTTATCAATTGTTTCACTTTAGTCATATTCCTTTATCTTCTCTATTTCAGCTTCCTCATTTGTATAATGGGGATAATAGTAGTTCTACTCTGAAGATGCTGTGAATATTAAATGAGTTAATATATATGAAAGCATGTAATAGTGTCTGTAGTAGGCTGATAATGGCTTTCTAATATATGTTTAAATCTAATCCCTGCATAATAATGTGGGTGTCAGTGAGGCTGGGCCAAAGTGCCCAGATGTTTGGTCAAAACTTACTCTGAGTGTTTCTGTGAAAGTGTTTTCTTGGATGAAGTTAATATTTAAATAAGTGGACTTTGAGTAGCATGGAATAACCCCAGTAATGTGAGTGAGCATCTCCAATCCACTGGAGTTCTTAATAGAACAAAGAATGAACTCCACTGAGCACAGGGAATTCTGAAGCCAACTAAATTTGGACTTGGATTGCAGCTCTTCTCAAGATTTCCAGCCTGCTGGTGTCTCCTGTCAGATTTTGGATTCTGAAAGCCTTTGCTTGCATAAACTAGTTCTTCACTTGTTAGCCTTAAAACCTCAAGCAGTATAACAGAGCACAGAACTTGGAGAAAAGCAGTAAATTTTCAGAGTATCCCTGTCCGTGTTTACCCACTAATATTTTACATACTGCTCCACAGATCCTCACTCATAGAGTTACCCTAAACATTAATTTTCATTATAAATCCAAATAGAGATAATTCTCTTTCCATTGACTCCATGGAGATTGGTACCCCAAGATTACCTTGCTCCTCCCTGGAGTGGGGAGTGTGACTCAGTTCTGAGCCAAAACACTCCTTTTTTGACCCCTTGGGTTGTGTAGAAAGTAGGGTGAGACCACCTAGATTCTGAGAGAGAGTATCACCAACTTTTTCATTTTTAAGGGTCAAAGGAGAAGCTACTCAGTCCCAACTGAGTTTTAGTGTTTAGGTTCAAGGTTTCCAGACAAAGCTTGCGTTTATTTTTTTATACTGATTCTGCTAATGGCTTAAGACAGTCTGGCATATAATTCTGAAGGGGTTGCTTCAGCCTAGCCTCATTTCAATCTCTAGGGCAATATACGAAAATGAGGACCCAGCTGGGCACAACTTTTTTTGATAAAACCATCCAGGGCAGTTGCTATATTCATTTCACTTTTGCTCACTAAATAATATAGGATGAGATATTAACCTCTAATCATCTGTGCAGCCCTTCACTGTTATTTTTATGTGTCTATACCTCCTGGATTACTATTTTTGAACTATTATAAAACTATAACTACTTTTATAATAGTTAGCTCTAAAAAATTCATAAATTCACAAGTTTAATGCTATGTAACACTCCTTTTCCTCAAAGTCTCACGAACATATGGATACCATTGAAAATTATCCTGAAAATTTTTAATATTCAACCTACCACTATGGATTACACAAGTATTACAGAACACAAACTTTACCATTATGGATAAATGCTGGGGAATCTCTAGTGAATATTAGTACTTCCTGAACTGAGCATGTGTGGCAGAAGGGATTGAAAAGCAGTTTCTACTTACTACTAACGATATTAGCATCTGGTGAAGCTGACACATCAGATGCCATTAATCTGACCCAAGCTGTTGTTAATCCCAGTGGCCCAGAGGAAAAAAAACTCTTTTCCTATCCTTTGGAGTGCAGGAAGACTCAATTATTTTCTTCTTGGGCTACAGAAGACAAAAGGACAAGATAGCCTTGAAATAGTAATCATTACAAGTCCAACTAACCAAAAACATCTGTAGACACTCAGGTCAAGTGTCCAAGGCATGAAGCCTTCTGGTTCAGTCACAGAGGCACGAGGTAGGCAAACATAGGCTGTTCAGGAAATCTGAAAATGTCATTAAGAGCTGCTTCCTTGTCTTGCCTCATTTTATTTTCACACTTGGGTACTGAGGATTTAGGGGTCAGTCAGAGGTGTGCAAGTGGACCTACCCCATACAGTGATTGGAATCCTGGAAATTTCTGCCAGGTCTTAGCTGTGAATGGAGTCCTGCTAGAAGAGTCTGGAAAGGAAACTTGCTCAGCTATGGAGTCTCTGGGCAGCCACAACACTTTTGTCATTTCTTTAATAAGCTCCTTGTCTTAGTTATTTTCTACTCATCGCTGAGACAAAATACCTGATGCCCAAAGTTGGGAAAGGTTTATTTCTTACAGTTTTTGGAGGTTTCAGTCCATACTCAGTTGGCTCCAAGGCAGGGTGGCATGGTGGGGCCACAGTTCATGGCAGCTGCAAACAGCAAAGCCGAAACCAGCAAGAGAGAGAGACACACCTTCCTCCTGCCATTACATCACATCCTGGCTCCATCCCCTAGGAGGATGTAGCACTGACACCACCAATCCAAGCGCTAGACAATGAACCAATCACAAATGCACAATGCAAATATATGAGGCCTGGGGGCCACCGACATAACCATGACATTCCACCCTTGGTCCCCAAAGACTCATGTATAACCTTCATACAAAAAGACATTTTGGAGATTTCCATCTCCAAAAGTTGCCAAAGTCCTAAGATTTTCAGTGTTGCTGAGAAGTCCAAGTCCTAAGTCTCCTCCAATATCTATGGCAAACTCTTAACTGTAACCCTTGTACAAGTGCAACAAGGTTAAACATTTCAGAAATGCAAAGGCACAAAATAAACATTACCATTCCAAAAGTTACAAATGGGGGAATATAAAGCATTGGGAACAAAGCAAGTCCAACATCCAGCAGGGTGAACATTAAGTCCTAGAGTTCCATGCTCAGCATTTGAAGCAATCTGGTTGCAAGCTCCAAAAGGCTTGAGTGATTCCACCCTGACAGCACTTCCAGGGATTTCAGCTCCCGCAGCTTTTCTCTTAAACCTTCTCTGCTCAGTTTTTGCAGCTGTCCTTGGATGATACATGTTCTTGGCTTTTCCAAACTTGTGGGGTCTCCACTGCACCTTTGGCTTCACCCTTACATCTTTATATATTGCCCTCTCAGGGGTGCACTGCTTGGCCTCCCAGGCCCTTTGCAATGGAGGTGGAAGCCTTCTTACCCTCAGGATTTGTGCATTTTCCTTGCACCTAAAATCAGCACCATGTGAATGCCGCCAAGGTCTGCTGCCAGCCAGAGAAGTAGCCAAGCTTTTCTCTCTCTTGGCTATAGGGGTAATTGCCTAGATTGCTGGGCTCTGTGAACCCGATTGTGAAGAAAAGCTTTTCTATGTTGCCACCATTCTGGAACCTCATGTGGCTGCCACCATTCTGGAAACTGGTGCTCTGAAGCTTTCTCATCTGAGAAAATTCTTTCACTTTTGCAGTTTTGGGGATGCAAAGAGTGGAGACCCGCTGCTTCCTGGGATGCCTGGTGGCCGTCTTTCTTATCTCTCTGTTTCTTCGCAGCAATCAAAGTCTCAGCACTATCTTTACAATCAACAGCTTTACTGGAGTTTTCCCTCTGGCCAAACTCACAGTGTTTTAAATTATCCTGCTGTGCTCTTTGCTCTTTGCAACATAGATCTGGCTAAAAGCCCCCAACAATAGCCATGCCGCAGCCTCAGTGTTTGATTGCCTTGAAATTTTCTTTGCCAGATTAATCAGTCTATTATCCTTAATCTCAGTCTCAGGCAAAGTCTCTGGGCATGAGCAAAATGCAGACAAACTTTCTGCCAAGCCATAATCCACATCATACGGAGTCCAACAACCAATACAGTCCTTCTTCCCAGCAGAAACCTCGCAAGCCTGGTCATTACTATCAGGCTTTCTATCAGCCTTCTGGTCTCTTGAGCTCTGACCAGAATCTCCTTTACAGAACAGCCTAAGCTGCTCCAGCTCTATGCATCCAGGTGACCAAGTCTGAACCTTTCCAAACTCTGCTCACAAGCCATTTCCAAAGCCTCTCGAAAAACATGGTCAGGTATAGTCACAGCAATGACCCCACTCCTTGGTACCAAATTCTGTCTTAGTTACTTTCTACTCATTGCTGAGACAAAATATCTGATGCCCAAAGTTGGGAAAGGAAAGGTTTATTTCTTAAAGTTTTTGGAGGTTTCAGTCCATACTCAGTTGGCTCCAAGGCAGGGTGGCATGGTGAGGCCGCAGTTCATGGTGGCTGCAAACAGCAAGTGGAAACCAGCAAGAGAGAGAGACACACCTTCTTCCTGCCATTACATCATGTCCTAGCTCCACCCCCTAGGAGGGTGTAGCACTGATACCACCAATCCAAGTGCTAGACAATGAACCAATCGCAAATGCACAATGCAAATACATGAGGCCTGGGGGCCACCAACATAACCATGACACTCCTTATCTGTGATCTAATCACATTTCAGGTTCTTCTTAGTTGCTATTTAGTCTCCTATCAAGTGGTGAAACCCTGTCCAGGCCTTCCCTCTCCATGATTCATCTTTATGCTGGTTTCACTTCTATTCTACTGTTTGCTTTCTCTGGACTGAGCCTTTCTGGTGAAGTGGTGGAAAGGGGCATATTTACTTGTCCCATTTAGGCCTCAGAAGCATCTTCTGACAGAATGATCTGAGTTCTATTCACCCCAGGCTTTGGAAATGATAATCACTCTTAGATAACTCCTGTATCTGTCTTTCTGCTTACCCATTGGTGCCTCAGTACACCTTAACTCTCCTAGAAACCATCCTCCGAGAAAGTACTCCTTCAGTGCTACTCTCTTTGGACAAATTTTATTGCTTTTTAAATCATCACTTGTGGAAATATTTTTTAAATGTTAATAACTTAGTTCATTTAAATGAAAAAGGCCAATATTAGTAAGTGCTATTTTCTCTGTGTCTCATCTAGTTTGTAACATGAAATTCTGCACTTGCAAGTCACACTCTGTGGTACTCAAACAAGGAATAAATGGGGTTATGCTGAAGTAATTATGAGAAAATGCAAAAATTATTTGAAAAGTGATACTGAACTTTCTCTTCCAGTCTATTTTTCTTGTTTAATAAAGCATCTAAAGCAAGGAATTAAAAAATAATGATATGATAATGTCAGTTTACATCTAGTGAATCAACAATGGTCATAAATCTAAATTTAATTTTATATTTAATAAAACCCTCCACATTCCCTGCATTAGAGTCCAGGAAACTGATTTGCTCCACCTCAATTGCTTTTCCTGCACATTAAGCTGAATACTGTATCTAATTATCTGCTTTGGTGCCTTCCAGATATAGCTAACTTCGAAACTGCCTCCAAATCATCCTACTTGATAAATCTTGTTATCCTTTTTATATGAATTTTGTTGATGTTGCTTTTTTTATGTTATTCTTAATTATCTTGGCTGCTTTGGAATTTATAAATTAGGCCACCTAAAAGGTATCAGTCACTGTTTGATTTAGCTCTGCTCTCCCGTCTCTGACAGAGTATGCTTTAGCTTTAGTGAGCTGCCACAGTTAGAGTTTTGTACTTTTCCTGTTTAATTGTTTTTTAAACTATTAAAAGCAAAAGACTGTGCTCAGAATCTCTTCCAGTAGGAGGGATGAGCCCTGCGTTAAAGATGGTGAGATGCAGAGGAGCAAAGAATGGAGCTACAGAAGTAGTGGAGCTTTGGACGGAGTTTCTACTGAAGGTTTTGAGGTTTTGGCATAACTATGGGGCTGGAGTTCTGCCCACAGGTCTAATGCCAACATCTTCTTTCCTTTTCCATGGGAAGAGGGGGTGGTTAGACTTAAAAGGTTCTTAGCTATTTAATTCAAGTCTGGCCCTTTCCCACACCATGACTTAATTCTAATGCTTTGATTTCTATTTTTTCTTTTGCATTTTTCCAGCATTAAGTGTCATTGTTTCTCCTGGATCCTTCAAATTTGCAGAGTGTGTCTAATCATCATGTTCCATTAAGGGGCCTGCTACTCAGCCCTCCCACTGCCAGCACTCAAATGATCTGTCTTCCTGCCTTTCACTACTCCTGCTCTGCAAACCCCTGAAGGCACAGTGATTTGGGTATCCTCAGCATTGTGCAAATTACAACAGGTTCTCAGTAAACATGTGCTGAATAAAGAAAATTAGGGAGTCAGACTAGGTGACTTCTAAAGCTCTTTTTGACCTATTAATTGGATTTTAATAATTTTATTATTTTAGGCTAAGCAAACTATATCTATTAGATGGTCTCTCAGGAGTAAAAGATTCAGATTTGGGTGGCAAATAATAGTGTTGGTTAGTTTAGTTTGTGCCATGCTTGCATCTTTGCTGCTTCTGAAGTTAATGTGATCTACAGAAAGAAGACGGAATCAGAGAGCTCTGTGGTTAAACTCAGATTCCACTAGATTTTAATAAATGTGTGAGCTTGAGCAACTCAATCTCTTCAACATCTTTCAAATCAGAATACTGTTCCAGAACCCCTGCAAAAAGTTGGAAAGACAAACCTGAATAACCATGCTTGGAGTCCAAGAATGTTATAGAAATCAGTACTCTAATGGATGTAATAAGCTGAGCACAGTCTTAAACAATAGTTCTCTGAATGAAGGAAGCAAGTAAACTCCCACGATCTACTTTATGTTTAAAAAACTATGGTGCTTGTACGTAGTTACATGCCTGTAATTGTAGCACTCTGGGAGACTAAGGCAGGAGGAAGTTTAAGCCCATCCTGGACCATTAGAAACTGAGCAAGAACCTGTGTGAAAGCAAAAATCAAGGCTGGGGATGTAGCTCAGTGTGAAGCCCATGGATTCAGTTCCCAGTATCTCAGTACAGTGCACGTGTGTGTGCGCGCACACACACACACACACACACACACGACAAAAAGCAAAACAAAATAAAAAGAAACTAACCAAATAATCACAACAACAACAATAATAGAAAAAAAATCCCATAGCATATTGACCTGGCCTTGCTCCAGAAATATCTAATGGTGGTTAGTGCAACTAACAGAATCAGACTCATAGTTAATGACTTGAGACCACACGGCACCCAGTTTCTATTGAAAGCTACTTAAAACCACTGATCTTTACCCCTGTTCTGTGTAATAAGATAATGTAAAAATCCATTTGCTCTTGTCTAGTGTGAGAGTAGGTACCGTGAGGTTCACATACCTCATATTTTAGCACTTTACTGTATTGAGCCCTTAATTGGCCTGCCTTACTTCATCAACTGCCGTAGTATTTTCCTGGGATTTACTTGGAAGATCAGTCAAGTCTTTGTTCCTAGCTGGGCCTGCTGTACAGTTCTCTGGGGATATGGTATGCATATGGGGCTCTAGTACAACACAGGCTTCATGGGAACAGAAGGACAATCTGCGCTGGAGAACTGAGGGGAGTGCAAGAAGTGAGGTGCATGTGTTTCTTATAAAATCTCTTTAGGTTATTTGGCTTGTAAGACATGTAACAAACATTTTTTTAATAAAAAGGGTCAGAGGAGCATGAGATGCCCTAGACCCAAATTATGGAAACAGCTAGTCAAAGAAGTATTTTGGGTAACTCAAGGTTTTTTTTTTTAAATTTCTATAGCCAATTACTTTGCAATTAACATCACTTTACAGTGAGTTTTATTTTTAAAATTATAAGTTATGATTTTGCAAAGAGGAAAATCAATTCAAGGGATTTACTTTTTGCTATTGATCTGCCTTAGGTAGGTTAAATGATAGGTTAAATGAACTCTTCTAATAAACTTTTTAAATTTATTGTGAGTTTACTGCATGTTAAGGAAGAACAACTGTACAGTGGAAGTCATGCCTTACTCACTACACAGCTGTGTTACATAGAGCAACTCACTTGACCTCTCTGGCTTCAAATTCTTCCCTATTTAATTGTATCATTAGACCAGATCAGCAGGGTTCAAATTACACTTTTATTTAATGAAAATACTAACCGGATTCAGACTTCATTCCCCATAAACACACACATTTACAATCAGAGCAACTCCACACCTATTTGTTTAAGCAACAACAACAAAAGGCTGTGAAATATAATGACTACAAGAATTATATTTAGATTCAGATTAACAGTTTGAATGTCCATTTTACCACTCAGGTTGTGGAAAGTTATATAAGCCTGTTTACACACCTGCAAACATATTGTGATTATTAACAATGTATTAGTAATGATTAATTTTATTAACCACAGTTACGGGGGGGGGAGAGGGTTAATAGGAGTAATGCAAAGTGCGTGCTATAGTATCTGACACATGGTGTTTACTTAATAATGTTACTGTATTTGAAGAAAAGATTCTGTAACCTGGAAATGGTTTGAAAATCAGTGCACTAATCTGTAAGATGTCCTCTGACTTTAAAGTTCTTTTTTCTATAAAGTATTTCTTGTGATACAACAGAAAGGAGCCACTGATTGATGGGTTTCACTGACTCTGGCTTCAGATGAAGCTTGCTTTTCAAGCAGGTATTGTGGTAAATTTTATTAGTGGATATACCTATTACTCTTATCCATCTGTCTCTCAATTATCAGGCTTACTATTTACATGTAGTAATAGTCACTGTTTTTGGTGTGTAGCTTTATGACTTTTGAGAAGTGCATACAGCCATATTGTCATCAACACAATCCAAATACCATTCTATGATTCCAATCATTGTTCTTCTGCCCCTTCACTGTCAAACACCTCATTCTGCTGCAGTTTCTAGAAACCATTGATTAGTTTCCTATCCTGATGGTTTTCCTTTTCTAGAAAGTCATGCAAATGCAGTACCCAACAGACAGATGTTTCAGTATGCCTTCTCAACTTTTTTCCCTTCAGAGTCACCCATGTTATATATATATCATAACTCAGTCTTTTACATTACTAAGTAATATTGTGTTATGTGACTATACTCTAGTGTATTCACTAGTTGATAAATTATGAAAAAAGTTGCAATAAGCATGTGAGTGGCTATATGCTCAAGCATCTAGAAGTGAGATAAGAGCTGGGGTGTGGCTTAGTGTAGATCATGTACTTTGCATACACAAGTCACTAGGTTCAACCTCCAGCACCAAAAACCAAAACAAAACATCCAAAACATAACCAAAAACAAAACCCTACCTAAAGAACCCATAAATATCTAGGAATGAGATTGCTGGGTTGTACAAGGAGTGTGTTTTTAACTTTGTGAGACAGCGGTCCATTTGTTTTCCCAGGCAGCTATACCATTTCACACTCTTGTCAGAACATTAGGAGAGTTCTAATTTTTCCACGTCTTAATTTGCTATGGCTGTGATGAAAATGTTCACAAACTTGGTAGTTTAAATTTATAATCTTTAGCTCTGGAGTTTATATGTATGGGTCTCACGAGGTCCAAAAGAAGGTGTCAGCTGGCTGCAATCCTTTCTAGAGGCTCTAGGGAACAATTTGTTTTCTTACTTTTTCAGCTTCTTGGCTTCCTACGTTCCTCAGCCTGTGTTCTCTTTTATCTCCAAAGAAAGTAGTGGCTGATTAAGTGTTTCCTATGAAGCTTCACTTTGAGATTGAATCTTTTCCCTCATCCTTACAAAGTTAAAAGATCATTCTGAATACACTGGTACTTGGGTACTTCATGTTAATATTTTAAAGCCAAGTGATGAACAAATTTATTTCCTTTTCCTTAATGTCATGTAACATACCATATTCAAATTTCCTAGAGATTATAATGTAGATTTCTGTGAGGGACCATTAGTATGCCTACCGCAGTCTATACCCTCACAGCACATGATATTGTTGATCAAAAATTCTAAATCATTCAGATAGTTGTGCAGTAGCTCATTAGGTTTTAATTTGCATTTCACTAGTGACTAATAAAGTTGAGCATCTTTTCATGTGTACTTCTTCACCATCTTATAGCTTATTTGGTATTTGAAATGTTTGTTCAAATCTATTACCCATTTCTAAAGCTGGGTTGTTTTTCTTATAGAATTTGACAAGTCTTTATATATTTTGTATGCTTTACATATTCTGCAGTCCTTTATCAGATATGTGTTTTGGTAAGATTTTCTACAAGTCTATGACTTTTATTTTCATTTTTAAGTGTTTTTGAAGAAAATATTTGAATTTTGATAAAGTAATTTATTTTTTATGATTTATGATTTTTATGCCCTGAGAACTCTGCCTAACCCAAAGATTTTTCTCTTGTTTTCTTCTAAATATTTCCAAGTTTTAGGTTTACATTTGGGTTTGTTACTCCTTTTGCATTAATTATTTTATATATAAACAGATGTTAAATTATTCTGGTATTTATTTTGTTAAAGAAAATTCATTTAGTTTTTGCTTTTACATTATTTCTTTTATTTATGAAAATTCTTGAAAGAAAACTTTGCAGTTGTACTGGGTCTTTATTACCTCAGAACTTTCCTCCCATTGTTGATTTTTCATTACCTGTGTGGTAATGATAATACTCGATAAAATTGAAGCATTTATTCATTGAAGATCAGGTTAAATATTATAGCAAGAAGATCAATATGCATCCTCAGATTTATGATGAATAATTGATTTCTCACTGCTGTTCTACAGCCCCCAAAATCTGATTATGTATTTAGCCAATAATGGAAACTAATTAGCAGAATTCTAGTTCATGCTTTTTTGAACTTACAAATAATTTCTTCCTTTTTAAGGACTGTTTCATTGGGCCTGCCTGATGTACTTTTCCTCAGAAACAGTTTTGATGGCCATCACTCAACCACACCTACATAGTACGATGAGCTCTCAATCAACCCTCTTACCTGGTCCTATGACCTTATCATGTGATCCTAGTAACTTCACTGATACAGATGATTTGGAATTCTGTATCATTTGTGGAAAAAATGGCTTTGAGTGACTATGGGAACTTACTTAAGGCAAGATTAAAAGCATGGGAGGCTGCGTATTCTTGAAATCAAGTGTGTATAACAGATTTTTGACACTGTGAACATTTAATTTAAGGAACTTATTTATGTGAAGTGAATAGAGGGAAAGAGACCGCAAATGCCTACTGATTTGGAGTTCAGTGCAAATAGTCTTTTACACAATGGACAAAAAATGACTGCCTCAAACTGAAAAAGTATTGGCTTATCCAGATCACAGACTGTTCTTTTGGTTTGAATATGAGATTCCAAAGTTTTTGAATCAGCTGTCATACAGCAGGATGAGAGAGGATAAAGAACATCATGACCACAAAATAGGAAAGGACATCCACCAGTTACACAGAAATTGTGCTTAAATAGAGATAAGAATTGCTTTAGCTGATGGTGAGGCAAATGGCTGCACTTTCCATCCTGTGCTACTGACTTAGGTTTCAAACTATCCACAGTCCTTTAGAGAAGCAAGGAAGAAATGACCCAGAATTTGTGCTTTTAGATACTCTATTGGTTACCTGGAAGTAAGATCAGCTATTGAGCCACAGATCCAAAATTCCTGATATGAAAAGAAATAAGAGAATGGCACACAAAAACCCTAAAAATGGTAAACTCTTTCAATTATCTGTCTCTAGCAGATTTATTGTAAACAGTTGCCAAACATGTCTGAACATGTAATGCTTATATTCCCAGCATGTCTAGTAACAGCCTATACAACAGGATTCTATAAGACATCACCTTGGGAAATGGCCTAAATGCTGAAAGCTGGAAAAGTGCTTAGAGGCCATTCCTTTTATGTTATTGCCTGTCACTATCTGAGTATCTTAGCATTTTCTTCCACTCCCATAACTTCTGTAAATTTCATTTTTTTCATCTTGGTATTATTTTAACATTTGCAAGTGATTGGGGTAGATCAAATGCATTTTATAGCACCCATAAAGCAATGTACGAAAATGGTCCCAGGCCTCACATTAAAAAAGAATACACCGATTAACTTTAATTTGTGAAGATTAAGTACAACATTGTACTTGTAAATCCTTAGTAAAGTATATAAATACCTCCTCTTATTCCTGTGCAACTAGTAGATACCCTTTCCTATTTTGTGGTCCTGATATTCTTTATCTTCTCTCATCTTGCTGCCCATAAGTAATAGAAATTATTACACTTCAAAATGAACATAGTAAGATGTATTTTTGGCCCTATAGAAAGATAAAGAAAGTGGAACGTGTCCTTGGATGAAGCCCTTCCTTTTCTGCTAGTCTTGGGCCAAGTGATACTCAAGATATATTTACTATAGATTTGATAACATCAAGGAGATTCTGTGGAATGCATAGTCTTAGGTGCTTTTTGCTTCCTTGAGAATTTCATTTGCTGTGATTTGGGGACACGTTCAGCAACAGGATCTATAATGGAATCCTCATTAATGCTTTCATTTTAAAGGAAGAACTCTTGAGTCTCAAAGAGGTAACGTAAGTTATTCAAGAGTTATAAACCTCACAACTAGGACAGTGAGTGGGAGAGTTAATGATTCTAGGAAATGGTGAGTACCAATATTACTTTCCTCAGGAAAACACAGGCTGCAGACCTGTCTACAAATTAGAGTCATGAGGGCAGGACACAATAAAACAAACAGAGAGAGAGGTTTGGTCATGAGAAAGGGATAGGACGTGTTGATCCCTAGGTCTCTTCCATCCTGCAAGACTAGGAGATCAAGATAAAAACATAACCACTGGTCTTATGGGAACAACACTGCTGAGAACTCCCTCCATCTCTGGGGAGTAACCATACAGATGAGGTTCACAAGTCAGTTGCACAGAATCCCACATTTTGACACACCCAGAAATTTGATTTTATTCTATCATCACCATCTTGAAATTCTTAAACATTTTTATATAAGGGCTATGTATGCTCATTTTGTTCTGGATTCAGCAATTTATGTAGCTGGCCCCACATGTAGATTTCTGTCATGATCCAACACCATTGTAGGGGCAGAGGGTGGACTGGACCATGCTGCTGGGGTCAAAGGTGGTACCAGTGTAATTGCTCAATAAGCGAGAGCTAGGGTCATGGGCAGACTAGGCTTCAAAGTTCAGTCTTCAGTGTTACATGTACCACCAGCCTTATCTCAGGCTTCCAAAGGTTTTGGAAGTATGTTGGGTTTATCTATCTGTCTTGTTTATTTTTCTTGTTGCTGAGATAAAATACCTGAGACCCAGAGTTAAAGGAGGAGAGGTTTATTTTAGTTCAGACTTTGTAGAGGTTTTAGTCCACAGCCAGCTAATTCCAAGGCAAGGCTGCAAGATAAGAGAAGCATCACAAAAAAGCGTCCATGGTATGGCAAACAGAAGGCAACTTTCTTCCTGTTCCTTTATATTCTATCCAGGCTACAAGCCTATTGATTGGTACCACTCATATCCCAAGTGGGCCTTCTATTATTCACACTCAGAACTATGCGAAATCAATTTACTTATCGTACAACCTTAATCCTAGTATCACTCGCCCTAACACAGCACCATGCACCCATTATCCAGCTACCTCCCCAAAACCCAGCTATGAGCACATGGGCATTGGGAGGGAATCTAGACACAAGCCAAATAATATTATCTGATCCTTTGTTCTGTCTAACTCCGTAGTAGAACTGGGGGCTTGTTTTCAGGCGTGAATTTCCAATGGAAACTTATTAGTGTCTCCAGTCAAGACTGACATAGAGCCTCAGATTGCTCTGGCTGAGATGGGAACACAAAGCAATGTCTTTCTAAAATCAACAAAGGAAGAATAGGCATAAAGACTTGTAACTCCAGTCTTTAATTGAAGTGTCAATTCTGCAGAAGAATACTTCCTTAGGAATTCCTTTTTGAACTGGATGATTTCAAGCCTGGCCTGAGAATTACACACAGGAGCAATTAGCAACATGAGTCATGGTCCAGAGTGAAATCCCTTTGGTGAGGGAATGACATTTCTCTTTTCCAGAGCACTTGGCAGCTCAAACAAAATTGCCTGCTGCCTCTGAGGCTGTCTCCTCCTGGGAGATGATATACTGATGTCTGATCATATCTGTGGGTGTTGCAGGCACAGGGTTTAAAGATAAAATTTAAAACCAACATCAACTAACTATGAGAAGATGAAATTACATAAGTTCTGATTTATTTGCTGAATAACACATTGCTAAAGTAGTCTATTTGCATTACATGTAATGATTTCTTCTTTTAGGGACAATTGTATTATTACTTAGAGTTCCAGTACACCACTCAAAAAGAGTTAGATAAAACCTGTGGACAAAAGTATGTGGTTTTTTAAAAAATAACTTTTCCCCCTTTGTGCTTACAGAATATTATGGTTCTCTGGAGAGTTACTAATCTGGAGATAGGTTGTTTTATTTTATAGCCTCAAGAAATGTTCCAAGAAATATTTTGACAGGATACCATTACAAGCCACACAATTTCCAGCCAAAGGGAGCACTGGCTCAGTTTTCATCTGGAACATTTCAGATAGCAACTTGAGGGGTGCTTCAGTCTGTTCCTGCGGTAATCTGAAGCTCAGATTCTCCTCCAATTCTGTAATGCAAATGACTGGCTGGATGCCTGTATCTTTAAGACTATTCTTGGGGTTGGGCTGACAAATTGCCAGCACACCTAACATAAGGCTTCCCTGACTGGATCCTTAGAGGAATCATTAACTTAAAGGCTCCTGTGGCAACTGCCAAATTCCTTGTGCCTGGCAACTGCCTCCTCTGGAGAATTTTATCTCTATGACACAGGTGAATTTCGGTAGGCTGTATTCCTTCCTTCAATATACTGTGTGTTCTTCTGTCTGTGCTTCTCTTGTTTCTTCATTATCCACAAGCAAATGAGATCAAGGAACAAATAGGCAACAGAATTCTACTGCTTTGGCATATGCACTTGACACTGGAATAACCACACAATCCTTGTACATCTTTCCAAATGCTCTGGGGACTGATACTGCTTCAGTGTTAGTCAATGTATAAATTCTCATTAAATTATCTCAGAATTATATGCTTAAAAATATCTAACATTCCTTTGCACAGCTGTTAGGTTGTCAGAGAACTGTGGAATATTGCATTTCTCTTTTTGCTTTGGTTGTCAAGAAGTTCAGACAGTATTATGTGCTTTGCCCTAACACATTTCTTTGACAGCAGTTTTTCATAGTTTTAAATTTACTCACCCATCTTTATTTTACTGATTTACACTTTATTTCATCTTTGAAGGACATGTATCTTCTTAATATGAGCAGCCAAACAGCACAAAGAAGCTGTTTATGCTAATTGTAGAATGGTTCACATATCTTTGCTTCTTGTCCTTTGTGTGCGCACGCGCGTGTGTGGTAACGGAGATGGAACCCAGGGCCTTGCCATTGAGCTACATCCTTAAATCATTTTAAATTTTTTATTTTAAGAAGGGAATTCAGCAAGTTACTAAGTTGCCCAGACTGGGCTCAAATTTGAAATTCTATTGACTTAGCCCTCCAGAATGCCTAGCTATATGCCCCCATCCTTTTTAAATACTGTTTTGAGACAGGGTATTACTAAGTTGCCCAGACAACTTTGCAGTCTTTATGCCTCAGCTTCCTAAGTAGCTGGAATTACAGTCTGAGCCAACACACCTGAGTGGGAAGCTACTATTTTTACGAGTATATTTTTCACCATTCTCTTGTCCCTTTCCAGGGGGAGTTCTAGGTTTATATGTTTCAGAAAAGATTCTTTGATGACCACGTATATGTCTGACTTCATTCAAATTTGAGAGCTACTGGAGAAGAGCAAGACTTTTACATTTTAATGTATGCAACATATTCTGATGTAGTAGATCTACATGTAGTTCATAACCGTGCAATTACATATCTTTTTAAAAGAATATTCACACAGAAGGTTTGAAACACCATTATGAGAACTCTGAGAAAAATTGATTAACCCAGGTTACAAACAAAATAAATAACAACAAAAGACCCCAAGGAAACAGGGCTTCGGGAGCAGACATTAGACTGACTACCTTTTCATGCATAATGTTGATTTTGCCATGTTGGGTTCACAATAGGCTCCACTGGCATGGAATATTCTCTACCTTAGACGACTTGGAGGACAGGTGACCTTGAGCTTGGTCCCTGTCCTGCCTGGCATCTTGTTGACCTTGAGGGATCTTAACAACTGTTCTGTATCACCTCATCTGTAAAATAAATTGATGTGCTTGTATTCATAGGACTTTTTCCACCCAGAAAAGGCGATGATTTGCCAGTACTATCAGGGAGATGGCACTTGTAGAAGCAGGAGAAATTTTAGTGCTGCCAGAGAATGACAAGACAAAACTTTGTACAAAGTCAGGATGACCTGGCTTTCTGCCAGCAAGCACACATCCACCTTTGTTCCTTAGCATTATAAATGCGAAAAGGGATCAAGAAGTTGTGTAAATGCCCATTTCACCGATAAGCATTGGAAGTCAAATGTGATTGTTAAATATTCACAATTGATTGAGTTTAGAATAAAGGAGCAGAAATGGATAATGTCCCCAGGACCAAGACAATTAAGCTCTGAGCTTCTGAACTTTTCTCCTAGATCCATTCCACTCAGGGATCACAACTCTCCAACACTGAAGATTAAAATTATTTTATGCAATGACTATTTGAAATTAATGAATTCATAATCCTGTGTCTCTCTTGGAAACAGTATGACCAAGACTAATTGCCTCCAATATTAAAAAAAAAAATTTTTTTTTATTAACACAGACTCCTTTTTCCACTGACATATCTCAAGGTACAGTGTTATGTTTTAAACAGAGAAGATGTAATTAAATTAGAGCTCGTGCCGGAAAGCAATGGAGGCTGATAATAATTGCTTTTCAGGCATTGCTGGAATTGGTGCTCCAAGGATTTTATTTCGAAGATCAAAGACAGTTTAGGAGGCTCATTTTATCTGGACTTAGGCTGCTTTGAGGAAGACTTTATGTGCCTAGGTTTATTTAAATTTAGCTAAATTGTTTTTTAATGATTATTTTAATCATTACAGTACCATGATGCTGTTTTACGGTCACTAGAAGATAACATTCAAATTGTTTTTCTGCCTATTAGTTGGAACCAAAAAAATGTATAAATCCTTGCTCATTAATTATGTGATAGGCAATTTTAATTTCTCACCAATAAAACTGTCTCAATCAATTGGTACCTACTATGCAGGGTAGAACAGAATGTTTGTTAATGAACATTACGATACACCCCTCATTTATACTCATTTTGTTTCTGTCACCTAAAATGTCTTCCCTTTTTAGATTTTAACCAGTAAGTAAAGCTTTGTGGATTCTTCCAGTCCTATGCCATTTTTCCCATGAGGGTTTCCGTGGTTACCATAAGAGGAGCCAGTCATTCCAATCCAGATCACAGAGTTTGGCTTTCTCTATATAGTGTGGCAATCAGAGGGGTATGATGATGATAAGATGAATGGAAAGTTTTTGGAAATGGATAAGATGTTCTTATTTATTACCGTTAGGAGTCTTTCTGGGCTGAATGGGCAGGGTGTTATCAGAAGTTAACTGAAGGCTAGAGTCAACAGGATGAAATATTCACCTTTAAACAAGTTCTAATTATCTACAGCATGCTATTTCGTGCGTGAAAGAAAGCAAGGTGGTCATGAAGCAGATGCATTACCTGACTATGCAACCTTGAGAAAGTTACTTTGCTTTTCTGGGCTTGAATTCTCTTTTGTGCAAAGCAAGCTTATCAAACTAAATTATTTTAAGATTGCTTTTACTCTCAGTTGCCTGTGAGTATAATCACAGGTGGTGTGAAACTTAAAATTGTGCCCAAGGTATTTACAGTATTAAAAGTAACTAATAACTTACCTAATCATGCCAACAGAGATCAAATTTCTCCTGAGCATCTAGTGTTTCTAACTTCACAAAGACAAAGCAGAGCAAAATTTCATTATCTTACCACTCCATGCAAAGTTGATTAGTTATGTGAAATATGCTGGGTAATTAATAACTGAAAGTAGAACTCTCAATCTTCTAGTTATATCATCACTTTGATAAAATACTAGAATCCCTCCCCTTTTGTAGGGAATATACTGAATTATATAAATGTGTGCTGGCTGGAAGGTAAGATGCAATGACAGATCAAATAATGGCTAACATTCGTTATAATCCTCATGATTATTAGGGTGAAGGTTAGAGATAGTAGTAGCAACAACGTTGATAGTGCTCCTGTTTGCTGAATAGTTACCATGTGTTGGGTTCCATACTAAGTGTTTCATATGGATTATATCATATGCACAATGAGATAGCTGCTCTCTTTATCCTTCAGGAAACCTGGATTAAAATTGATGAAATAGCCTGCCTAAGATTATGTAGGCTTGTGTGGAAGACATGGAACTCATATGCAATTCGAGCTGACTCCAGAGTCTTGGCTTTCAGTTGAAAGGTTTAAAGAACACAATGAGGTATCACTAATAAGATTAGCATTGTTTGTAGAGGACAGAAGCTAGAAAGTACTAACAGTGATCTGAGAGGTACACATATGGTTCTCTAGACACTTAAAAAACATACATTCTTACTGGGTGGAAATTGCTGCTGCTTGATCATTTTGTGACCCTGCTTTATGGCCTCTCCCCTGGGACCTCTTTATCCTTGAATTCTCCTATTGTCTCTTCCTGACCTAGTGCAACTGAATATTAATGCCTATCACAGCAGGGACATCCAAGACTCTGACTTAATGCTAAGGTATGTATTCAGTTTGACTGCTTATTCATGCCCTAATAATTGTGAATTACAAAAATGTTACTCTTGGTAAACAGGATGTGTATATCAATATATTATTGAGATGGGAGCTGAGAGTCAGTGTTTTTGTTTTACAGTCAGGTGGGAGCGCTGGGGTGGGCGATATCCTGACGCACTGAAGTGTCAAGGACAATGGTAAGAATAATAAAGGTGTGAGACTACAATGGTGCCATTACGAACACTACCTTCCAAAATAAAACCTGCTAAAGGCTCCTTGGGAAATTGATTAATTCTAAGGCTAGGGTGGAAAATTGAAGGATGATCCAGAATCATTTTGGAGTGCCAAGCAGTAAGAAAGCGCTCAAGATCCCACCAAAAGAGAATAGAAGCACATTGAGAAAGTACAAAAAAATCATTTGAACTCTGAATTTCTACAGTTAGGCCAGCTTGAACAACAAGATAACAATTTCAGATAGGACTATATTTGACCCAAAGAACAAAATAAATACCCATAATCCCACACTGACTAAATAACTGAACAAGTAAGTGGAGAAATCACTAAGTAGAGAATTTCAATTAATAAATGGAAAAGAAATGAGAGTAAATAGGACATCATTAGCAGAACACACACTCATAATTGCCAACAGAAATAACTGTTGACAGATGATAAAATTGATAGGTAAAATTTTAAGCAGAAATAGAATGCTTCCGTAGTTTCGAAGAATCTCGCCCAAATATCTGATAATTATAAATGGAAAAATAGTGGAGAACACTATTATTGGAGAATCCTGGCAGATACTGCCTTAGAGAGTGATTGAGGTTAACATCACCTGTAATGACTCTAGTTACTGTGTGCCCCCTGATTATACACAAGAGAAAGGCACATTCTGCACAAAATTGAGGGACAGTCTATTGGGAGACTTTCTGTGCAAAAACTGAGGAGCTTTCTATACCACAAAAATTGAGACGCTTTCTATACAACAGCAACCACTGCGGTAACAGATTGGTGAATCTGTGGTTTCACTTGCCAACTGCCACTTGCCAGTTACCTGTAGCCAACTGTGGGCCACGTTAAATGAGAAATTAATCAAATAATAGAAGAGAAATCACAGAAGTAAATTGTTCATAGATTTTAAATAATATTTTGTTACAAAATAATTATTCTATTTTATTATTAGCTATTATTACTCTTTTACTATTCCTAATTTATAAATTGAACTTTATTGTAGGCATGCAGATGGTTAAAAAATTGTATATACATATAGTTCAGAACTGTATTCAGTTTCAGGAATGCATGGAACGTCTTGGGATGTGTCCCTTCAGAATGTGGGGGACCACTGTGCTTTTCACAGGTGCCAAGCACATGAAGTTTAGGAAATATGAAAATAGCACAGATCAGAGACTAAGGAGACATGACAACTAAGTGCAAGTTGTGATCCTCCATTAGATCCTGGGACAAAAAAAGAAAAAAAGAATGTTAGTAGAAAGCTAGGGAAATATGAATAAATTGTTCAGTTCAGCCGAGGATCTAGTTCAGCGGCATAACTGCTTGCCTTGCAAGCGCATGGTCGTGAGTTCAATCCCTGGTTTAAAAAAAAAATCTTCAATTCAGATAACAGTGATGTAAAAATATGACTTTTCAGGTTTGATACCAAGCCTAAATTGTTATATGCTGGGAACTCTGCATTATTGTTGTAAGTTTCTTATAAGAGCAAAATTATCTCAGAAAAATTTTCTTGCTAGTGTTTAGGATAGAACCCAGGGCCTCATAATACTGAGTAAGGGCTATACTACTGAATTACATTTAAAATTTTTAAAACTAAAGTTAGGTTGTGCAATGTGATGAACATGTGCAATCCCAGTGCTCTGGTAGGCTGAGGTAGGCCCAGATCTGGGTGCAAGCCCTATTCTGGAAAAAAAAAGTCAACTTAAAGGTTCAAATCCAGGAGAGTTTCCTTTATTATAGCATCTAAAGAAAGCATTTTTTTCCCCTTTCACAAAATCATGGAATTTATCATAATAAGCACAAAGTTTGAGGTGAAAATGTAAACGACTGACCACTAATGGACACATTTGCTTTCTTACAAATGTATTGATTGTACCAATCTTTATGGGTCTGCTATGTTGAGCCAGAAATTGTGCTTTCATGAATATCTTTTTTTCTATATTGTATGACCTTCATTTCAAAATTTTCATTCCCACCACATGAAATCAATGAATTTCCCAGACATAAATGTATATTTTCTTTCAAGATATTGTTTCTGGTCAGGTTGTGTTGCCAGCAGGGCCCTGGTAAGCTGTTGGTAGTTTTGTTTCTTTGTATTGCCTTGCACAGTGCTGGATATGTAAGGGTTGGGGATGTTTTTGCTGTATTTCACTCTGAAAAAATAAATCTCAGTGCCTGTGAGATCCCTTTCTAAATAAATGGGACAATGTTGCTACACTAATATGCTTGGGAGATGTCAGGCTTAGTTGGACTCTTGCCTCACAGAAAGAGACAACCAGGATCATAACCTTGACAAGGTGTTATCAAAGCGTCTCTCACACCCCGCCCATGGATTCTACTGACTTGTTACTGCAGCAAAACTTAATTTGTGGCTGCTAGCTGCATTTACATATACAACACAAAATAGGAAAATGAATCTAACCTGAGAGTTTTGTGCTCATAGATAATATTTTAAATGCACAATTTGATGTGAGGATTACATAGCAGCCTGCAGAGAGTAATGGAAACATAATTACAGGACATCACAGTGGCTGTAGCCCAGCCAGTTTGCAGGACATAGTTTCAACCTTTCTATCAATTTCCTTTGTATGCTTCGGTTTAATCTTTACTTGCCTTGAACTTTGGTCTACTGATGAAGAAAACCTACTTAACAGATTCAGTGAAGGTGAGCTGAGGGAATAAAAGCCCAGAAAATAGAAAAAGGGATATCTGAATCTTAAGGTTTAAAGAACAGGAAAATAATTGTGGAAGCAATAATTGTGACAGAATGATGTTTATGAGAAAAGCAGCTAGAATGTGTATACACATTTATATAATTTATAAACAGAGCATTTTTACATATACTGAAGTTGAGTAGGTTTTGCATGGAGAGAAGAAATAAGAGAAACAGAATATATCTGTTTTATGGGAACAGGTATGGATAAAATAGAGTGCAATGTGTAGCCTAAATATACACATGGGCCTAATTTGTTTACAGATCTATACAAAGGTGCTTTCTAAGAAGCCCTATGTGGACACTATGGTGTTTAAAAGAAATTTCCACCCTCACTATGTCTCTTGATAAATATTAAAGAGTGTCACTCGTGCTATTCAGTAATACTTCTTTAAAGTTCCTGCCTGCATTTCCCGACTATTTCCTAGACCCAATCATCAAACTCTTCAGTCTGGGCTTAATGGTTCTTCTCCTACTATCCATATTCCTTTTTCTTCAATTCTTTATTATGTAAATCTACTGCACCTTTCACCTTAGACCTGCTTCTTAGACTCTCTTTTACTGGTGAATGAAGATAGAGGAGGTGGTAGGGTGGGTTCTGTGAACAGTTTCCCAGCAATGAAATTGCATGTGGAAGGAAAGTTAGGCTTGTTCCAGTCTCAACTCAGAAATGAAAAGAATCCCTTGTGTCCATTAGGAAGCTCCTCTTCCTCCTCCAGCACTGAGCACCTCTGTCATCATGCTCTCAGAAACAGAATGAGCTTTGCTAAGATTTAAACCCTGAGAAACTCAAGCCTAGGGTCAAGTTATAATTGCTACCTAGTAGCAGTTCAGACATGGCAAGCCCCAGGTAGTGCCTCTTTCACTCTTGCTAGGCAGCCATCTTCTTAATCAGCTCTCTTTCCCACAGAAGTTTCATAAAAGCTTTTGATTGCATAGTTATACTTCTGTACTTTGTCATTATGTGAGGTAGGTAACTACTCACAATTAGCATGTTTATTTAGGAAATTAGGTGTTATAATCACAATCGCAAAAATTTGTCATGAAGTTTTAGTTCCTAAACAAACGACTTTCTTTCTTTGAGGAAAAAAAATCCACAAAAATCAATGTTAACATTCTGCTTTGGCAGATAGTGAAATTTAATTTATGATTAGCACTAATGGGAAGAATTCCATCTGTTTTTCAGGTGGAGACTGACTTCACCTTTGGTGGGAATTAGTCACTCTGTTATGTACCTGTCCCTTTAGTGACTCCTGGGCTATGTTGGGTTTTCTCCCTAGGGTGAATGTTGAGCTGATTTACCTAGAGACTTGTATTTTAGAGTGTGGCTGCTCAACTGGCAGTTTATTCCATTCAGGGTAGGTTCAGTGTGTCCCACTGTGCTCTAGGCATTTTGAGGTGTTGGGATAAGTTAATCAACTTAGTTGGAAGACAAAGTTCTAAATATATGAGACACTGATAGTAGGGAGTGTTGTAAAAGCACAGAAGAGAGCGTACCTCATCATGAGGGCAAAGTTGCCACTTCTACATGGCATTTCCTGGGAATCTGGAGTGTGTTCAAATGGGGAAAGATTGATCAATGAGTACTAAGTTATGATTAGACACAAAAGAGAATCCTGGTATGCTATTACATTGTAAGGTGCATAGAGATAGCATTTATTTACTACATATTTCAATGAGTTAGATAAAAGGAATTTGAATGTGTTTACCATAAAGAAATAACTGTTTAAGGGGCTAGATGTATAGCCTAATTTAAACATTACACAATGTATACATCACAAAATACCACATGTACCATATTGTCACATGCGATCCTCATGGTTTTATATATCAGCTAAAAATAATTTAAGCAAAAATATATATGTATAAAAGAAAAACACGTTTGAGCCACCTGACCAAATTAAGGTGTGGGGAATTTGTTCAGACACATTGTGTATCCCTACAACATAGCTCTTGACATGGACTTTAAAAATCCCCTTTAAGATTCTGTTCATGGGTCGATCATCTTCTGGGTCTTGTTTATTCTTTCAGAGGACTTATGATGACTTTACTTAGCTTCTGATGTATAAGATAATGCAATTGTTGATAAAATTTCATGGGTTTGCATGTTTTTCTGAAGAAAAGGCATATAACATTCTCAGTGGTGTCTATCACCTAAAAATATTAAAGATACTAGTTCATATTGACAAATATATGTAGTCATTAATTTCATAAATATAGCCTACAACGGAGGTGACAAACCTATGGCACTTGTGATACAGTGGGCTGTTTGTATCATTGACAGTTGTAAAAGGTTCGCCATCACTGGTCAGGAGAAATACTGGTATATAATCTCTACTTTGAAGATACAAGAGAATAAAAAGACACAGGATGGCAGAGCTGGACAGTATACCTAAGATATATGCTCCCTTGGCATAGAGGAGCTCTATTGGTAGGAAGCAACTATTTAGCCATGAATATTTCCCAATGCTCCTAATTCTTGCTAGTGGAATGTGAGTAATGTAATGTGTGTCACTTTCAGCTAGCTAAGTTAGGACGTAGGATTAATTTCTTCATTTTCTTTTCCTTCTCCATAATGATTTTTAAAGTTAGGTGTTGAAGATGGAAAAAGCCCAAGTCCTGAATGTCTAAGTTAAAGGCTCTCTGAATGCTCAGACTGTTCAGGTTCAATAGAAAGTTGTTAGAGCTAAAAAGAATTTTATAATTTATTAGTTATTATCATTTTTGTATTATTTATATTTTTTGTACATTATAGTTTACTTACTTGATACAAAAGATAAGTACAACAGAATACAAAAAGTGCTACATTGGTGTCAACGCAGTTGGGATAATAAAGGAGGAAGGATGAAGAAGTGAAGAAGATTAAGGAACATATGTAAAGTAGAATAAAGAATTAACAGTATTTAAATGATGAGTGAATACCAAAGGGCCTAGAGAAGGTCATGGAGGTTGTCAAAAGTGAATGGTAGAAGGTGAATCTTTTAAGCAGAGAAAACAAATGCTTTGGAAAGAAGAGTTGGTGGGGTTTCCTGACAGTGGTTCAGTATGGCTAAAGTAACAGTGGTAAGGGGTGGAAGCAAGCAAAATGCACAAGGTCTGGATCTTGAGGGAGTTTAATCTGACAGTAAGGGGCAGATGATACAATCAGATTCGGGTTTTTGAAAGATAATTCTAGTCTCTGTATGAAAGATGACAAGCACAATATTTGAGGCAGAATGACCAATGCTTGGGCAATACTTTAAGAAACAAGCACTGAAAATACAGAGAAACAGTAGGATTTGGTATTGACCAGATAAAGGAGGAATGTATTTTCAGAGCTAGAGGCAGAGGTAAATTGTGCCATCAGAATGAAAAGCTCAGAGGATTTAGAATACTGTACATGATGGTGCCAGTCTTGGTTTTGTTATTAGGTGGGCTCATGTTTTCTTTTTTTCTCCCCATAAGTTTAATTTTACCTGTAAAATGAGGATATGAGCTGCAGCCCATGGGGCTCTCGATGTTCTGGAGGTGAGGACATGGAAGGGTGGCAAGGAGGTTAAGAATTAAAAGACAAGTCACAGAAATATGTGATCAAATGGAGCCCTCTCTCCTGATTGGAGGAAAGGTACCGCTCAACCAATGCAGTGTATATTTATACATCTAGCAATTTAAAGTCACATGGCACCCTGTGGCCTAGAAATGTCCCCCAAGGCAACGTCCCCCAAGGCAACCTAAGGGCTTGGTATTTTTGAGACTGGAGGTGCTTTTTCAAGTGGCTTACCCCAGGTGCTCTTTGTTCCCCAGAAGGCCTTGCTCCAGCCCTGCACCTGTGATCAATCTCCAGCTTTAGCTGCTCCCAACAGATATGCAACCCATTTGCAGAATTTTTATCAGGGTTAACTGATACAGTGATATGGAAGAATTATGTAACATAGTACTTTATAAAGGGAAGGCACTTGCCTACAGAGACAGTCTACAATGGCCGTTGTTCAAGCCTCTTATCCTCAGGAATCTGAATTGTCATTAAGACCTGGTAGAGTTTGAGTTTTAGAGATTCCCCAGAGCAAGGAGCATTTTCTATCTTGGTGGGTTAACCTCATAGGTATTGTGGGGTATGTTCTTCAATAAACCCATCGTTTCCCTCCAGATAAGCTTCAGAGGCCTCAAGGTACCTCAGCTTTTCTTTGCTAGAATGAATTTGGAGAGATCACATGTCTAGGTTTTTGAGGTCACCCTTCCACTTGGGATAATCCTTGAAGCCCCGCATTCGTAGCTTCCTCAACTTTTTAATATTAGTATGTACGAGTAAGAATATTATCAAGATAAATCCTGATACCAGCTGGGTCCAGTATTTTATTTCACAGTTAGTGATTAAGACACTGAGTTCATTTTTTAAAAACAGAACCACCTCTGTACTTAACTAGTAATATTTAGATAATTGCATCTCTCGGACCTGCATAAATACCATTTTCTTGTATACCTGGATTTTAAAGATAATTCAAAGAACGTCTCTTTTCAGCCAGACTTACAGTATTTTTTTGGACCAAAATAGAAAAGAACCTAATTCAAGCAATTTTTCTTACACTTACTTTCCAAGGCTTGACCAGCCAACTTGGGTGGCAGCAAGTCACTGGCTTGTAGCATAGGATGAATCTTTGATTTAAGTACCTGGGTCAATGACAAAAAAAGTTCACACAAAACAGCAGCTGGTATTACAAACTCTTTGCATAAAACAACAATATGTGACAGCTATAGATGTGTCATTAGTGCTTTTGGAACAATAAACCTCTCATTTGATTGCAGCGTTTTAAATATTTGATAGTCTCTTGCGATACCTAATTGAGTTGCTCAGGAACAGCAGCCTGGATGACGCTCCCATTTGTGTTTGCAGATCATCAAACATCTGCCAGTCTCTTGTGATGAAAAATGATTCCAAAAGGAACAGAAAGAGTGATGTGCAGCAGAAGTTGTCAAAGAGCAATGCGGACATATTCAAGGTGGCAAGCCCTAGGTAGAAGACACAGAAGTCCAGACTGGGCAGCCTTCTCAGAGGCAGGTTCTAACTGGCTCTTTCCCATAATCCAGTTGTGAAGCATCCACAGATGATGAATACTGCAGTAGGCCATGGTTGTCTGTTCAGCAGGTTTTCTCATCTTCCTTCTGGTAACAGCTATTGTGGTCCATTGAGAAACTCCTCCCAGTATATGCAGTTTTTGTGGACCATCAAGCAGAACACCTCCACTCCCACCCAACACAACCGTAATGGGGATGTAGACCAGGCTGGACCAGTTTTAGTGGACTTTTCCCTTTGAAATGATGACTGGCTCAGGAACAAGCATGTGGTCAGCGCCAGGACAATCAGATTCTGTCTCCACATTTTACCAAACTGGTTGAAGATGCAGTTTGCTCTTGATTTTGGCTTACAAGATGTGATCATATCGACCTATTAGTGCCTCTCTTCCCCACCATGTGGAAGGAGTCTACCATTTCCCTCCAGATAAGCTTCAGAGGCCTCAGGGCGCCTCAGCTTTTCTTTGCTAGAATGAATTTAGAAAGATCACATGCCTATTTGCGGTCACCCTTCCACTTGGGATAACCCCTGCAGTGCTTCAGGGTATTAATTTCATTACAACAATACTAACTACCTCATAAAATGGATGTAAGAACTGAAAGATTTAACATACATAAAGCAATTAAATTGTATCTATAAATATTTGGTTTTATTTCCCCTCTTTTTTCATTTTTGTGAATAGTGTCATGGACAACGCTGCCGTCACCATCCTACTTAAGGTTGGAGAAGGAAGAAGGGTTTAAAGGAAAGTAGGTGAGCTGTTGAACAGATCTCATTTTGAACTTTGGGGATGCCTGTGAGACATCCAGTTAAAGACATCTAGTAAGTGAAAGAATTGGCTTGGGGATCAAATTGGCTTAGGCGGGTAATAGAGTGTTTTGGAACCAAAAGCATAGAGAACATAGATGAATGTCCAGGCTGTTGGATAAGAGCTCTCAGGGGACCAGGTGACGAGGAGAGAATGGGAGTGAATGGAAATACTTGAAAATGGAATATAAAGGAAGAGGAGCCAGCAGTAAAACTAGTGGTAATCAAAGTAGGAAAATGCTGTGTGTTAGAAATTAAGGAAAGAGAAGGCTTAATAAAAGGAATATTTCATAATACTAAATTATCTATAAAGTTTTAAAACAAATAGGAGGCCAGTCTGTTGAACTTAAGAATTACAAGGTCACTGGTAGCACTTCCAGAACCTCCTTAGAGAAGGTGGCCTCCCTCACTTAGCCAAGGGCTAAACTGGAGCTAGAAGCCACGACTTGGCTCTAATTATGTGCTCTACTCTGGCAGGGAACGAAGTAAACTATTGATGTTAGGAATTCAGGGAGCTGAGTCTTGTTTTGGGACCTCTTTTTCCTCTAGGCTGTGAACAGAAGTAGCTTATTTCCAAGGAAGAATAATTCTCAGAATGAAGAATAAGGTAAGAATTTACTAATTGCTCAGCAAATCTGTAATTCTACTGGAGGCTTTCTAAATGAAACCAAGTTGGAGCATGAAATGGAACATCTGGTCTGGACTTTGGCATTAAACTTCTTACTTTTATCATATGGAAGCAAGAAGTTGGATATGGACAAGCCCCTTTGCATAAATGGGAGCAAGAATGAAGGAGGAAATGGGGCATGAGTGCACTCCTGAGATGATCTGGCTTGCTAGTCAATATGGCCTAATAAGCATCACAATCACCCTTCTCTGTTGGGAGTGCCCAGTATTCTTTCAGGATCTCTCCTTAAGGGTCATTCCAGAAAGTTAAAATGAGGGACTTTGTAGTAGTTTGCCTCTCCCTTCCTGAGCAGTCTGGTTGAGCTGAGGTTGGAGCTACCGAGGTATATATCCCAGAGAACACGATTTCCATATTTAGCATATGATCCAGAAAACAATACTTCTTTCATCTTTTCAAGAACACTCATAATCATATAACACTTGAAAGTTATTGTAGTTTCCACAGAATGTCATTAAATAATGATGAATTTAAATCTAAAAATAATTTTAGGTAGAAAATATGGCTCTCCTCTGATATAGAATCTCCTCACAATATAGAATCATAACCACAAACACAAACACATACATTCATAAAAAACATGATGTTGGATTGAGTGATTGGGTGTTTGTACTAACTTTTACTTGCTACTTTTTAATTTCATTTGTTGTCACTCTAGCGCTCACCGGCAGACAAGCAGTAGCAGGTGCAATAAAGCTAAAAAACTTCAGGACAGAAAATTTAAAATTATGAAAAGTTATTAACTTATTTTCTCTGGAAATTGCAAAACTCCAGAAATTACTTCAACCTACTGATGGAACTTTCTGTTTTATAGAGACTCAGAATATCTAAACTAGTTCTAAAATTTCATGACACAAACTATAACACAAAAATTCAGGCCTTAGCAGTGGGCTCAGGGAAATAGTAATTTAGCTGCTTGTACCTCCTATACCCAGTTATAAAATAGAAATGGATTTTTCAATTCTTCTTCCCTTTATCTTATTAAAAAATACTACCCACCTGAAGAGGGAAGAGGATGCAGGGAGATGACAATCTTGCCTTTCTCCACTTCATTCTGAGAGCTTCTGGCTTCTATGATTTCCTGAATTGCTATCACAGTCAGTTAACTTGCTTATGGGGTAAAATGTATTTATCTGTATTAGAATGTAAGTATTAGAGAAAGGTCAGTGTATCATTAACTGTTATAGCTTCAGTACTTATGTGTAAATCTGAAGTTCTTATAGAAATATTGTCTTCAAAAAGACAAGTCTTTTGGAGTAAGACAAATTTGGATTTGACCTAGTTTATAATCTAAGGCAAGGAACTTTACATTTCAAAATTTTAATTTCATATCTGTTAAATGGAGACTACAGTGCTTACCTTTTATAGCACTGACAAGAGAACTGAGTTACCCTCAATAGAGCCTTCATACAGCAGTTTGTAACCCTCAGTTAATAAGTGGCAGCCTCTGTTGCAACAGACTGCAAGTGAGATTTCTTGCAATTTCTTGTATTTATGAAATTATGTAATAATAAAGCAGCGTGGATTTATTTTATTATAATGTTATTTGGACAATGTAGTATTTCATATTTTTAAAAAACTATGTAAATATACTAATTAACACATTTTAGTGATTAGTGGTGCACACAGTGGACAATTTCTTCTATCTAATTTAATTCTTTAGTTTTAATAGTTAAAAGCCAGAATTCTGTCAAATAAATTCTAAAATTATTTGGTTATAGAGTGAACAAAAAGCTCATAAAATATACCATTTTAGTGAAAATCATTTTTGGTCCCCTAATATTAAAGTAGATTTTGTTAATTAACACCACCAGTTTCTCTATGATTACAATTTAAGCCAAACAGATGGGCTCTGGCTGGATGGCCAAATTTGTAAGTTGATTTGGCTATAAAAAGAAGGACTAAGAACTATTTCTACCAAGGAACATCTGATGTACCATTTTCATATCAAAGTAAATAAACAAAAAAAGTCTATGAAACCCATAACAAGGTCATATCATTAGACAAAATAAGAGAATGACTACTGGGACAGTCTGAGCTAGATTTCAGAACTTGGATGGGCTTTGTTTAGAGAATTACCTGGCCAAGGTCTTTTGAGTTGTCATGTCTCAAAGAACTATTGATATTATTTATGGAATGGGCATTAAAAATAAAAAAACAATAATGCCCTTTCAGAAATTTCTAACTACTTTGTAAATGCATGACTTAGCTTAGAGATACAAACATTAAAAGTCTAACTTTTGAAAAAAAAGAAAGAAAGAAAGCACTCTCCTTTACTGTGAGGCAGAGTTTTTTTTTTTTCTTTTCTTTTCTATTTATATGAATGCTTGAGGAAGCCCAGACCAACTGTCCTCTATTGCTCTCAAACACACAACGTTGGACTTGAACAGACTTAGTTGGCAAGTATGGTCCCATTTGTGCATCACTGATGTTAAGCATCATCTACAGCCTGAAATTAGAAAGAACATCAAACATTAACAATGAGGATAAGCCTTGGACTCTAAATTGGAGATGAGCTGATCTCAGGAGTGACTCAGTATATGTAATCTGAATCTAGGGTACTGGTAATAGCAACTTCCCCAATCTAGAGCATGTAGTTACAGATCAGTGAGACTGAAGATGATCTGACTAATTGCTATAGTTCCTGTTTAAAATGTAAAATACTAATTTCTTCTTTATAGCAGTATTTACTGAGTAACTGCATCATACCAAGCACTGCCGATTCAGCAGCAGTACATACTAATCCTGGAATGATTTACGTATTTTCTCATCAATACCTCAGGATGAACATACTTATCAGAAAAATTTCCTCTACAGAAGGCAGAATTGGGAAAACAGAAAGTCTAGGAACTGGAGATAAGTATAAATAATCAGAATTTTTGGTTAGAAGAATGCAAATGATACTATCTCAAGCATTTATGTTTTCAAAGAATTAGCTTTGTTTTTTCAAAATTTCCTAAATTATATATTTTTTGAGGAAATTAACTTTATGTTGAAAATTTTTAAATTGTTCACTGGTTCACTTTTGATATACATAATGGTCACATTCATTATAGGGAATTTCTACCTGTATGCAACACATCTTGATTCTTTATTTCCTACACTTCTTCCCTCCTTTCAACCATTCTTCCTCTCCTTACTTATAAGACCTTTGTTTCTATTCTTTCCTTCTAGTCTGCTTTTTTTCCCTTCTCCTCTTCTTCCCTTCCACTTCACCCCAACATCGTTTTCTTTTCCACTGGAACATTTTCTTCCTACTTTGCAATATTTATTGTCATTTTGGTTCTTACTTATGCTTTTGGTTTCTCACACAAGAGAAACAGTGCAATATTTAAGTTTGTGTGTCTGACTTATTTCACTTAAAAGTATGGTCTAAAGGTGCATCCATTTACTTGAAAATGTCTCAAGTTTATCTTTCTTTATGGCAGAGTAGTAACCATTGTATATAAATACCACAATTTTTTTATCCATTCATCTTTTGATGGGCACATGGTCTATTTCCATAATTTAGCTATTACAACTTATGCAACTATAAATATGAGTGTGGATATATTGCTGTGATGTGGTACTTTTAACTCTTTTGGGGAGATACAAAGAAAGGGAATAGCTGGGTCAAATGAGACCTCTAGTTTGTTTGTTTGTTTGTTTGTTTTTTTAGGAATCTCTGTATTGATTTCCATATTGACTGCAACAGTCTGTACTTTTACCAACAGTGCAGAAGGGTTCCTTTCCCCTTACAGCCTTGCCAGCCTTTATTACTGGCTGATTTCTTGATGACAGCCATTCTTTCTGGAGTGAGGTGGAATTTCAGTGTTGTTTTAATTTGCATTTCTCGAATGACCAGTAATATTGAACATTTTTTCATATATTTATTTGCCATTTGTACTTCTTCATGTGAGAATTGTTTATTCATTTCAGATGCCCATTTTTGGACTGAGTCTTTAGATCTGGAGGAGGGTCTGATTTTTGTTTAGGTCTTTTTCTATTTTCAATATTAGTCCTTTAGCTGGTAAATTTTTTTTTCCCTTATGTGGGTTGGTTTTTCACTATATTGGAGGTTTCTTTTGCTGTGCAAAAACTTTTCAGTATGGTGAGATCCAAGTTGTTGATTCTTTGTAATATTTCCTGTGTGACTGGGTTTTTGTTCATAAAATCTTTGTACCTATGTCTTCAAGAGTTTTCCTTATTCTATCTTCCAGCACATTAATTTCTCTATTCTAATATTTAGAATTTTGATGCACTTCAATTTTACTTTAGTGAATAGTGAGAGATAGGGTTCTAGATTTACCCTTTGGCATTTGAAAGCTAGTTCTCCCAGAACTGTTTATTAAGGAGACTTCCTTTCTTCCAGTGAAGGTGCTTGGCCCCCTTGTAAAAGATGAGGTGGCTGAATGTGTGGATTGTGATGCCCTTTGCCTTCCCTTTGTTGCCCCCAATTGCTTTTGCTACTCTAGGTCTCTTCTGGCTCCAAATGAATGTTGAGATTATATTTTTATTTTCAATAAAATTGATTGTTCTCTAGCTTTTATTATTTCTTTCTTTCTTTCTTTTTTTGTACCAGGGATCAAACTCATGACCTTGCACTTGCCAGGCAGGTGCTTGTGATGCTGAGCTAAATCCCTGGCCCTTTACTTCTTGTTCTTAGCATAAATTGCTCTTCCTCTAGTTCAACAAAGCAGAAACTCTGGTTATGGATTACAAATCTTTCTTCTTTTCTAATACCAAGATGCATTTAATGCTGTAAGCTCTCTTTTAAGTATTAGACTGCTGCATTCTATATGTTTGTTAAGCTATATTTACATTTTCATTTACTTTTAAATGTTTTAACCATTTCTCTAGGTACTTCTTTGGAACACATGTCATTTAGAAATTTATTGTTCAATTTTATGATATTTTGAGATTTTTCAGTTATGTTTCTGTTAGTGATTTCCAATTTAATTACACTATGGTCCAAAAACATGATTTGTATCGATTTGCTCAGGTGCATTTTATGGTCTAGAATGTAGTTTACTTCAGTTAAAATTCCACACGTGCTTGAGAAGAGTGTATATTCTGCTGCTTTTGAATGGGGCATTCTATAAATTCCTATTAGATCCAGCTTATTGATAGTGCTATTCAGATCCTATACCTCCTCACCAAATTTCTGCTTGCTTGATTTATAAATTATTGACAGAGAAGCACTAAAATCTCCATCTAAAATAATGAGTTTGTCTATTTTTCTAGTCTTCATTAGCTATTCTTCACATATCTGATAGACTGTTTAGTCATATACTCTATAAGGATTGTTATGTTCTCCTGAAGTGACTCCTCATGACCCTTGTGTCCTTGCTCTGAAGTCTGTTTTGTGTGAAATTAATATAGGCAGTTCAATTTTCTTTTAATTATTGTTGGCATAATATATGTTTCCTTACCCCTTATCTTTTAACCCATAGAAATCCATATAGTTACAGCGACTCTCTCTCTCTCTCTTTCTTATACCGGGGATCAAACTCACAATCTCGCACTTGCCAGGCAGGCGCTTATGCCACTGAGCTAAATCCCTGGTCCAGTTACAGTAACTTTCTTGTTGACCATATCTGTGCATATTATTTTTTTTAATGCACTCTGATAATCTCTGTCTTTTATTTGGTCTATTCAGATATTTCACATTTAAAATGATTATTAATGGACTTCTTACCATGTTTGTAATTTTTCTCTGTGTATTGTATTTTTTCTCTCTTACTTTTGCCTCCTCTTTTTCTGTCTTCTCTGGTTTTGAGATTTTATGACACCATGCTATTTCTCTATAGCTAATGAATTACATTTCCTTTTAAGCATTTCTTAGTTGTTACACTAAGTTTATAACATTAATAAATAAAAGGCCATATCCTGGCTATTTTAAATAATTCTACAGTGAACAGGATATTGCAGATAACTACACATGATGATTTAATTCCTCTAGGTATATCTCAAAAGGAAACACTACTGGATCGTACGACAATTTTAGTTTTACTTTATTTTATAAATTATATATCAGATCAATTAAGAAAAGCAAACATTTTGTTTTACCTTTATGTATTCCTTTTCCAAAACTGCTCCTGTCTTTACAAAGATCCCGAGTTTTTGACACATCCCTTTCCTTCATTCTGAAGAACTTGGAGGTCGTGTCTGTTGGTGGCAATTTCCTTCAGTATCTTTTGCTTTCCTGAGAAAGTCTTTATATCACTGTTATTTTTGAAGGAATAGTTTTGTTGGCTATGAAATTCTAGGTTGAGGAAGGATTTTTCTTTCTTTCACTGCTTTAGAAATTTCATTCTATTCTCTTTCTTGGATTTTTCCTGAGGAGAACCATGCTGGAATTCTTACCCTTTTTCTTCTACTGGTAATATATATATATATATTTACTCTGGCTTCTTTCAAAATCTTGTCTTTGTCTTGATTTTCTTCAGTTTGCATATGATGTGACAGGTTGTTGTGTTTGATATTTATCCTGTTTGGTGTCTTTCTGGGTCTGTGGTTCAGTGTTTGTCATTAATTTGGGGAAGTATTCAATTTTTTTCCATTGTCTGTTCTGCAGATACCCCACTTATATGTATGCTATTTGTCTTTTGAAATTTCCTTACAGTTCTTTATTTCTGTTTTGCTTTTACAGTTTAGTTTGGGAGGCTTCTACTAACCTAACTTAAAACTTCCATGTTTTTTCTTGAGCTGCCTGTAGGCCACCGATGAGCTCAATGGAATGCTTTCTAAATTTCTTCCACAGTGTTTTTATATCTAGCATTTCCTTTTTATTCTCCCTTAGAATTTTCATCTATATGTATTTCCTCATGTATACTTGCATGTCATCTATTTTCCCACTAGAGACACTATATTCATCAGTTATTTTCAATATCATTTTTGCTAGCTGCTATTTCTGTATAATATGTGAGTCTTTTTCTAGTGATTTCTTTTTTTTTCAGACTGACTTTTTTCTTGCTTTGACATGCTGTATAACTTTTTGTTGAAACAGGACATGTGTTGGGTAATGGGGTTTCAGGTAGATAGGCCTTAGTGAGAGGTTTTGTGATAAGATAGCTAGGATCTGGGCTGTGTTTCATGATTAGATATAGTTACAGGTGCCAGAAGCTTAAATTTTCTTTTGGGTTCTTGTTTTTGTGTTTCCTCTAGAGCTTGGGCCTGTTCAGTACCTTTCCCCAAGCAAAATTTGTATTTCTCTGTTGTTTTAGCTGTAGTCCATTTTCATCATACATTATTGGTATGGTATTAAGGATAGAAGAACATTCTATAATAGTCTGATTAAATTTCAGTGCTTATGTAGGCCTGAGTCTTGAGATTGTGATCCTTTCTAGTATACCTCTAGGATATAGCTATCCTCCTCCTGCCTTCTACCATCTTTTGGGCATGTGGTCATATCTAATCTCTTCCTGTGAAGCCCTAATCCCTGTCAGGGGATAAAGGAAAGGTAAGGAGACTGGATTTTGGGGGGATGTCCTTCCTCTATGGATTAGGTTCCGGCATGGATTAGGTTAGCAGGTCTTGATTATAGGGAAGGCTCTGGATGGATTTTTACAATGATTTCTTAACCAGTCCAGAGATATGAACGATATCTTTCTGCATTCATCTTCATAAAAACATCCTGGGATTCCCAGAGGTACAGTTTGTGGATGTGTGGGCCTCCCCAAAATTGAGATTGTCAGGAGTTGGAAGAAAGTCTATAAGGAATAATTGTTCTGGTTTGTCTAGCTTTTTCCTATTCTAATGATAGGAATGCTATCCCACAATGTCTGTACCTGTCAGAGCTTTTTTGAAGGTATAGTTATTTACCTACGTAACAAATTGTGGGAAGGGGAGGCAGAGCCAGTTCAGGAGCAGTCAGAACTAAGGCATTAGATGATACCAAGATTTCTCTGTGTGTATTCTGACTTCTGCCTGTGACAACATTTCTGTTTATTAGTGCCAGTTGCCCATGTGTTTTTCTTTTTCCCTAGGCTATAGGATGCTCTGGACTCACATCCTAATGGGTCCATTACCAAAGAAACAAAAGATCTTGGCTTTCAGCATTAAAAAATAATCTTGTGGGTGCACTATGATTGGCTCACTTTGTTTCATACATCCATAGCCTAGATCAGTTACCGTGGATGTGTTGGAAAGAGATTGTGATTGGCCCACTCTGCACTATGTACATACTTGGTGCCATAGAGACAGAACTATAACTAGAAGAGCTAAAGGAAATTCTTACCACGCATGAGGATGGGATGTGTAGGAGGAAGAAAGAGGGTAGGAAAGTGAATAAAGACAATCTATGCTCAGTAAAAGGAAGGAGAAACTACCTCATTTCTGGCAATACTTGCCTGTTTCACGATTGCTAGTGCTTAGGAACCTCCTTTAATCCTTTTGGATGTTTATTAGAAAAGATGATTTCAAACACTGCCTCTTACAGTCCTTAGTGAAGTGGATAACTGGGGCTATTAATCTGACAATACATTTAAACTGAGTTATTGTGACAAGGGACTTCCATTATCTATTTCATCGAGTTGCAAACTGTCAGAATAAATCTCATGGGGGGGGAGAATCAAAGCTGTTTTCTTTTATTTGTTGTTTTTTTATTCCTTGAATGCTAGATTCAACATGATTTAATGCATAACTTAGGGAAGAAGAATCAGACAGTAATTCCTACTGTATGTTCCTGTAGCCCATAACTCCCAGAAAATAAAAGTTAAAATCATCTATGACAATAATTCTGGCTGTCCCAGTTGAATGAATTTGCCACTTTTTGGACTAAATAAAGTTCACTCATTAATGTTTGATCCCAAATAGCCTGACTTTCCATAAAAATTTTCTAAAAAGGCACCAAAGTTTCAATAAAATTTTGTGTAAAAAGAATTAGAAGGCATGAGAGTTCTCTTTCTGTTGAGTCCAGTTTGCCCTGGTTTATGTAAAAAGAAAATGCATGTTCTCAGAAAAGTACACAAGTACATTCCTGGGTATCAAGAACGACTTAATTTATGGTTTTAAATCTTGTTAGTAGGACCCATTACTCTATGTTTTGGCTTTGCCTTTTGCAGTAAGATTGATTCTTGGGCTACTTCATTATGATATGATATACATTGGAAGTAAAAGTTTGTGTCTCTCACACAATCATCTGTTCTAAAGTCTGTATGTACCTCATTGGTTAGACCTGGTCACATGTTCAAACTTCAATCTATTACTCAAGTCACATGATAAAACCCTCATTGGCCAAGCTAGATGTATAGAGTTATTATTCACAAAATGTGATCTAAATTAAAGGGAAAATAGTTCCTATAAAAAAATTCAGTGCTTTCTCATCAAAATAGCAGTAACAGCTGTAATAAGAGGGATGTTGATGACAACAGCCACTTATAGAGTTCTGAATATGTTCTAGTACTCTTCTGAGCATTTTCTATGATTTAACTAATTTAATCTTAATCACATCTTCATATAAATATAGTGGTTGTAACCTTTGCCAAATGTTTCCCAGTGTCTTAGAATTGCTGTGACAAAGTATCCCAGGCTGGATACTTTACAGAGACAGTTATATAGCTCACCATTTCATCAGTTTTGAAGGTCCAGATGGCACAGCACATTAGTGAGAACTCCATAGGCTATTCACAAAATGGTGGAGAAGTAGAAAGGAATAAACTATATAGAGAAGAATCTTTGTATATGGGATGGCTCCATTTATGAAAACTCAGTCTTGGAAGAACTGGTTCACTCCTCTGAGATTCAGACCAATTTGGGAGGCTAGCACTAAACCATTCATAAGGGTGGAGCCCCATGACTTAGTCACTTTTCACTAGGCACCACATCTTAAAGGATCTACCACCTCAACACTGCTGTGGTGGGAACTAAGCTCCTACACATGAACCTTTTAGGGCAAACCACTTCCAAACCATACTACCCAACTATTAAGTAGTAGAACCAGGAATTAAAACAAGATGGTCTAGCTCTATTGTAAGTGCACTTAACTATTGCTCAATGTTGTCTTCTTAAAGACATGGACAATAAAACCCAGAAGCCATCCTAGAATGCAGGGTACAAGCACAGACAATGATTAGTATCCCTAGTATCCCTCCTCGGAAGGTATTTCTTCCTGTGTCCTTTAGTTGACTATAAACTTTATCAAACCTCAGGACCTTTTTAGAGAATGAAAACATCTGGATCCAAAGCCAAAATCTTGATTTTAATTTTGTATATACTACCTTGTCCCTATTTCTCTCATTTTAGCCTCAACAGATGAATTTCTACCAAGAAAGATTAAGTTTAAAATGAGGTTGTATTTTTGCATATATGTGCGTATCTGTCTTTTTCTGCTTCTTTCTTGAAGGAAACTATCTTCAGTTCACAAATATGCTGATGTCAGCCTGCTCTTCTGTTCCTATCAACTCCATACCTTTTCTCCTGGAACCCCATGAAATCCCACTGGATGGTGATGTGGAAATTGATTTCACCTTTGGTAGTTATACAACCCACCTGCAGTGCCCTTTGACAGCAGATAATTAAGGGAATTCCCAAGAGAACTTTCACTGCCAAAGCAAAACATCTTCTCTGAGCTCTTCAGAGAGATCTATAGATTTTTAAAATTTGTATGTATTTATTAAACACTTCGCTATGTTACTGAGTTCAGTCAGGTACTGTAGGTAATTTTTTCCCTAAAATAGTTTATGCTGTGAAACAAACAAATAAACAAACATCCCAAGTTCAATGGCATAAAACAATATCCCTGTCTTATTTCTCCTCATCTGCAGTTTGGGATTCAGAACAGTTAGGCTGTGCTTGACCAGACTTGGCTTCTGTTTCACATTTTTTTTTCATTTTCTTCTAGAATTCAGTTGGTCAGTTTGGGTCTGATCTTTTAATGGTGATGCCAAAGTTTCAAAAGCACAAACTCAGCTTTATATCTGCTAACTTTGCACTGATCAAAGAAAGTTATACGTGAAGCCCAGCATCAGGGCAAGGAAAGTGTGTCCTACCTACACAGGAAGGTACTGAAAACTTCCACAACAAAGTGAGTAGATACAGGGATAAGTAAAGAAATGAGCCAGCAATGCAGCTTGCCATCCCCTGTAATGAGCCTCTTCTAAAAGACCTACTAGTGGTTACTGATGAAATCATATAGGCAAAAATTATATAGAGAAAACATCATACATAATTGGATAACATGCATTATATTTTCCCTTTTATTTTATATATTATATGTAGATATAAATAGATAGATACACAAAGAGATTAATCATTAAAAATTTTACATTGACCAGAGGTTCTACCCATGGCTTCAATGAACCAATCACATCATAGGCAATCAGATACTAACCACAAATGTCTAAATCATGCTTAGTATATGCCAGGCATTGTGTATGTCTATGTATCTGTACATACTTCTATATATACACATACACACATATATGTACATGTAAAAATAATAAAGTTAATGATATGATATAATGCATATGATACTGTATTATCTAAATTTATATTGTGTTCCCTTTATATAATTTTTGCTTATGTATGATTTCATTATCATAACAATCTCATGAGATAGGTGAAATTATTATAGTCATTTCATTCAAGAAGAAACTGAACTACACAGAAGTGGGAAACTAGAAAGCCAGGATTTAAACCTGTATAGTCTGACTATGAAATTAAAGCTATAAACCACTAAGTTTATCTCTCTTAGAGACAAACAGGAGAAACTTGCAATATAGCAGCGGATGAGAAGTTATAATGATGGCAAGTCAAAGCCACATGTAAGCTTTTTTTAAGAAGAAGAAAATATGGAGCTGTTGAAGAAGTTTGTATGAAAAGAGGAGGAAATAAAATAGAGGTAGAAAGAAGTGAAGATGAGAGGAGCTAAAACAGGAAATGAAACAATAACAAGCACTGACCTGTGCCTTGATAGGGTCAGCTTTCTTCCACAGAAATTTGTGTCCATTAGCTGATGAATGGATAAAAAAAATGTGGGTTTTTATACAATGCAGTACTACTCTGCCATAAAACAGGATAAACTTGAGACATTTCTAGGTAAATGAATATACCTTGTGATGATACCCTTAAGTCAAATAAATCAGATCTGGTGTGAGAGAATGAAAGGATAAATAAGGACAAAACTATGTAATAGACACTGGGAAACAGGAAGAAAATGTTCAAATGGGAAGCAAGAGAGGGAAGAGGAAGAAGGAAAAGAAGGGAAAAGAAAGAAAAGACAATAGAAGAGAAACATGGAAAGAAAGCTTTTGTAAATAAGGTGGGAAAGAGGAGTTGATGGCTGGGTAATGAACTGGGAAAGAAGAATCAAGACATATCATGTGCAGGTACAATTTCCCTATGATGAATGTGATCACTATGTATATCTAAAGCATTCCAACTAAATTAATTTAACAAAGAAATCTGTGCTTTTATGATGAAGTCATGTTAGTATCCTCTTGCTTTCTGAAAAGAATACTGGTTGTTCCTAATGTTTATTTTGGAAAATGTTAGGAAAACTACTTCAAGTATTTTGTGATTTGTGACAAGTCACTACTTGTCACATTAAACATTTTATGAATTTAATCTCAGGGTCTCCAGTCATAGAGCAGGTGAACACAGAAGATTCTGGTTGAAGAAAATGTGGTTTCCATCTGGCCTCTTCTTCAAGTCATTTTTTTCTCATTGTGTGCACTGGGGTGTGTTCTGCTGAGCCTGAAAACAGTGTTAAAGACATTGGCCTAGATATCAGCAAGCTTTTTCTAAAGGGTCAAATAGTAAACATTTTAGGTATTTTAGGCTCCCTGCTCTGTTACAACTACTCTGTCCCACAACTCTAGTGCTAAAGAGTCCAAAGACACTGTGTCATGAATATATATGGTGGTGTTCCAGTAATATTTGTTCCAGTAGCATTTGAAACACTAACATTTAAATTTTATACCATTTCCATGTATACAAAATATTCTTTTCTTTATTTTTAAAAATCATTTCCGAATGTAAACAATTCTGAGTTCACAACTCAAATACAAGCAGATACTGGGCAGGATTTGAACTATGGACCACTTATTGCTGAGCTCAATCTAGACTTCTCTCAAGGGATTTGAGTTGCGAGCTGTGGACTTGCTTATGAATTAGAAACAGAAACAATTGTAGGTACATGCCAAGTTGTCATACGTAAAATACAACTTCAGCATTTGATGTTGTTCAAGCTCTAAATGTCCTCATTCCTTAAGAATTCTCTTCCACCAACTCACACATATTTGCTGTCCTTTGTAACCCACTTTATCTTTTATTTGACAGAAGATTAAAAAACTCATCTGAAATTCTGTAGATATGAGATCCTTTACGAAGAGCAAGTTTTGACCTTAGTGTAGAGAGAGGGACTAGCTAAGGCTTTCCATTTGTGAGGTTTTAAGATTCTATAGTAGAGACAGAAGGGGATGCACTGAGGGAACATTCTGAGGGCAAAGCTTGATTGTCCTGTGTAAGTTCAACATTTGTTGCAGATCCATAGGATCTCTCTAACTCGGGGTTCTGGAGCTGTATTATTAATTTTCACTTTGTTGTACCAACGAGCAGTGGAGCAAATTTGGATGATTGAAATCTCACAACCCCTGGCAGCTTGTCTTTGTGAATCTTTCACTAAGTTCTTTAGGAGCATTTCTATCCTCCTAATTAGGGTCAATAAATATGAAAATTAGAAAAGAAAGAAGGAAGAAACTGGAGGTTTTAAGAAGCCTCCAAATATAATAAGCTTTAGAACAATTAAGAAATAATTACATTATTATTATTATTATCTTATAAATCCCCTTTGTGATCAGTGTTAAAAGCTAAATTTGCTTTGATTGTATTATTAATACATGAAATTTATTTTTCAGTCATTTGCAAAAGAAAAATTTAAAAAGACAAGTTTTGCATTATGATTCATTACAATTTGTTAATTGAGTGCTCAAGTTAAATTGAGTGCCATGTCAACCAAAAAGTCAACCTCCTTTCCGAGGTGCCACAGAGTACATACAACAAAAAGAGAGGTGGAAATAATCACCCCTCTCCCAAATGCCTGTTTCCCTCTTACCTTTTACTGAAGCACTTCACAACTCAATCTTCTTGCTCTTCAAGCAATCGACTTAACCTGAAGCTTGTTTCTCTTTTATTCTGACTGTAAACCTCTGAATAAAATATTCTTTCTTGTATCTGTTGAGAACATCATTAAACTTGGGAAAATATGATAAAGCGGTAGTGTGAAAGGTCTTTCCTCTTCTAGCAGCAGTCACATTGGATTATGTAATGTGTGTGAGTAGGAGGCCTGATTTAATGAAAACACTGTTCTAGTGATGACACCAGAAAGTGGTAACAGAAAATAAAAAGTATACATCCCAGAGTCTGTCTCTGTTGGGGAATCAGCAGTTACACAAACTAATTGTATTTTTACAAACTCTGTTCTATAAAGTACTAAAAGATCTTAATTCATGATTTTCCCTGAAGCTGTCATTTGGTCTCAGTGGGTGGCCTGAAAGCAAAGTACAAAATATCAATGTCACTGCATCTCAGCGAGTCTTCCCTTTGATCAAGCTTGGAACCCAGACAGGAAGCAATATGCTCCTTCCTTTACTGTCATCACAGATTGTTCATTAGTTTTAATTATGTTCTAAGATCTAGAGGGAGTCATCAAAAAAATTAATCATGAATGGAAAGCAAAGCAACCTTCTGTGACTGTAAAAACACATTAAGTGTTTTGGATTATGGACCCTTTATGATTTACACTCAAACTTGAACTGAAGGGGGCATATGGTGTTTCAGCATTTATTAAAAAGGCATAGGGATTTATGATAAATCATAAATTGTATTGTAAAATAAAACAAGTTGCCCTTCTATTGTGTTTTTAAAGATTACCTTGTCAGTCTGTAGGGAGGAGTCCTTTCCTAATTTTGAGCTTGCTATAAAAATAAACTAAAAGATAGTACAATAGGTTCTTGTTAAGAGATATTTTAACAACTAGGCCAGCTATGCAATGCTTGCACATCTCTAGGAATTCCTAGCAAGTTCAAGGAATATCTCTTTTCTGGAGCAGGCTTATGATTCTGTAAAGTTCAGAAATACACCCCAACCATTACTTGACTTTCTTATAACCATTGTAAAGTAAGCCCAATCTTTCTTCCATGATAGCCTTTCAAATACTGAAGCAGCTGTGTAGCACTCTTCAATCCTCTGACAGGTTAAAGACAGTGAGCTCTGGACTCTAGCTGCTCATGTAGCTGGGGTTCTATGAATTACCAGATGGCTCACCGGTCAATTATTTAGGCATTGCAAACCCTGATTTCCTACTCACTAAAATGGAGAAAATAATTATGCTTACTTACAGGTTGATTATCGATTAAGTGAGGATCTTAAGCTAAAGTGGTTCACTGTATGCCAAATTGTAAGTACTCAGTAAATGGGAGTTATTAGTCTTAATAGTATGACTACATATCTGATGGAACAAACTTCAGTATGTTTTCTTGGGACATGACTTTGAACCTTCTCACTAGTAATATGGTCAACTTATTTTAGTTTTAAAAAAGAAAAGTCCTCATCCTGGGATTCTATCTCAGTCCCAGGCAAATTATGAAAATTTGTCACCTTACTTAACATATTGGTTATCGATTAGGTATTTCTTACTTTAATTAAAGTACATTTAAAGTGTCTCTTTAAAAAAATCTGAACATAGCTGGCTGTGGTGATACATACCTGTAATCCCAGAACTCAATAGGCTGAAGTAGGAGAATCTCTGCAAGTTCAAGGCCAACCTGAGTGGGCTGGAGAAGTGGGTGGGACCTGTCAGTGGCAAGGGAGTGGCAAAGCGTCATTTTTATTCCACTTGGAAGCTTCAGTCTTCTGGAATGTACAGAGAGCCAGCCAGGCCCTAAAGTGAGCTCTGGTAAAACTTTGCTAAGAGATGTCTGAGTCCTGGCTCTGACTGTTAGCAATAGCACACATGAGGGTTTGTAACATGCCAAAAACTAGGCTAAGTTTGAGCCCATTTTATTTTTGTTTTTGTTTTGATCAGTTTTATACTGATCAGTTTTGTTTCATTTGATTCATTGTGTGTGAAGATAAGGCCAACTATTTCAAGGAGAACAGGAGACAGTATGGTAGCCACTGTTGATTTTTTTTGAAATCCCATGCTGCTTGCATTATTTTATTCTGATCTGCTTTGTTCTGTTCTGTTTTGCTTTGTTTTGTTTTATTCTCTTTGAAATAAAAAAAAAGGAAGGGGTTGTCAGACAAAAGTATTCCAAGTCTTTTTTGTCTCATATAAGGCATTGGATGAGACAAGCCAAAAATAATGCCAAAAGTTTATTTCAACCATGAAAGATGCAGTGGTAATGGAAGAACTAGCTGTAGAGAGAAAACCTGGGACAGAAAAAAAGAACAAAAATAAAAGTACACCAGAGTTTAGGAAACGCAGGGTGAGTTTCTGTGAAGTCACAATAGTGGGTTCCTCGTGGTGTCCGGTCTCTTATGCTGCCCACATCTTGTGAGAGCCCTAGAGAAGTTCCACATACAACATCTAAGAATCACCTAGGACTAGCTTGGCATCTTGAAACTGACAGGTCCCACCCTCTTCTCCACACCCTACCTTCAAGTTCACCACCACCCCAGAAACATAAATCTGATAAAAGTTTATGAGTGCTGAAAGAGTAGTGGTCTCTATAGCTTCTTCAAGCTGTAGACCGTACCTACTTGGGGCTACCGTACTGTCTCCTGTTCTCCTTGAAATAGTTGGCCTTATCTTCACACACAATGAATTCAAATGAAACAAAACTGATCAGTATAAAACTGATCAAAACAAAAACAAAAATAAAATGAAAGCACTACCAGCCTTCAAAATCAGAAACTAGGAAAATCAACAATGGCTACCATAATGTCTTTTGTTCTCTTCAAAATAGCTGTCCATATCTTCACACATATTGAAATCAAATTTTAGAAAATAGACTAAACCAATCAAAACAAAGAATAACAGCATTATTGGACTTCAAAACAAGATGATAGGAAGTCATCAATGGCTACCATTGCTGGGAACCGTTGAAGCTGGAAATTGACCTAGGGCATGACCCAGACATGACCCTACCAGAAAACAAAGAGCTCCCGAGTCAGCCACATGAAGAAGTTGCTACGGCCCAGGAAAACACCAAGTCTCTAGGCAATGCAAGCAGTGGGTTGCTAGGCAGAGGGGCTGAAATTGACATCATCTTTCCCAGTGTATAAATAAAGGTGTTACAGTGGTTGAGCAGTTCCTTTCCTCCCATTAGGAGGATAAGGGCTCCACTTGACCCCAGCTTTGTCTTTTCTTTATTTTTTCTCACCCTCTCACTGGTCCTTAACCCCAAGAACCTTTTTAACCCCAAGAACCTCAGGAGCTGCATTGGGTGCCAGCATATGGCGCCTGAACACGGACGGGGTAAGAGATTGAGGGCAAGGGGACACTTGTCATAGGTCAATAGTCATCACTGGAGTGTATTGATATTGGCTTCATCAGGTGTAAAGAGTGGGGCATTGAAACTCCCTTATTCTCTAGGGCCAGTTATAAATGGGCCTGAGAGAAACCCCTTCCCCTGGGGAAAAAAAAGAGATATATTGATTATGTCAGCTGTCTAACTATGGTACAAACTTATTCAAAAGAATTACAAATGTATAAGAAACTTTGTTGCATGCTTGATTCCAGTATTTATGTTCCTTCTGTGGATCTG
>PVJX010009983.1:0-58745 GCA_004027295.1 Dolichotis patagonum
GCAGGGGGGCAGTGGGTAGCTGCAGCCTCCAAGTGGCCCAGTGGCCTTGGGAGCGGCCCTGCCATGGCAGGGGCAGGGCCAGGCCAGGCATGGCTGCACCCCGCTCCTCCCTGGGGACCCACCAGGGACAGACGTGCTCCCCTGTGGCCAGGCCAGGGTTCCTGAGGTCCAAGAAGGCCACCCGTGACCTTGGCCCCAGCAGACCTGTCCTCAGAGCTGAGTCCGGGCCTGCATGGGGACGGGGATGCCAGGGCACAGGGCCGCCCTCCAGAACCAGGGCTGGACCGAGGCACCGGCAAGGGTCTCAGAGTCACACAGCGGGGCCCATCTGTTCAGCTGGGGCCCAGGGGACTGTTGGGGACCCACATTTCACTTCCTTTAATATTCAGAAGAAGCTGGTATGACTAATGCACCCCTGAAATCCCAGCACTGGGGAGGCTGAGGCAGGAGGATTGTCTTGAGTTCGAACCCAGCCTGGGCTACATAAGGAAACCCTCAAAATAAAGTGAAATAATGAAAATAAACTGTAAAGGAAAAGTGAACATAAAAACACTGGGCACGGATGATGTGCGGTGGCCGTGGACACGCAGGTATAGTGTCTGCAGGGCACTGATGATGATATGCGCTTATGTAACGAATGTAAGGAGACTGACTAGGTGACATGGAATGAACGCGCATCTCCTGCCCTGTGGGACAGGGGTGCTGGTGATGGATCCCAGGACCTTTGACTGAGCCACAGGTTTGTTTTTTTTTTTTTTTTTTTGAGACAGGTTCGCACTAAATCGCCCAGGTTTGAAGAAGGCCATCCTGCCGCAGCCCCCCAGACTGCTGGGATGGCCGGTGTGTGCTCCCACACCTGATTTATTTTGGTGCTACTCTGGTCACAAACCTGCGGGGGGGGGTTTGTTCACGGAGGAAGGGCCTGCGAAGACCAAGTGCCCGTCCTGCGGAGGCCACGCTGGGCACCGCCCCCGGGGGTGGGTGCTTCCTTCCTGGCGGCTTCACCCCACGGAGCCGCCCAGCATCGGCGTCTTTCCCAGCAGCGCCATCTAGTGACAGCAGGAGGAATTGCCGGCCGCCGGCTGTGCTGGCCAAGCCCCGCCCACCCCAGCCTACACCCTGGGGCGACTCCTGAGCCCGGACTCTGGTCCGAAGGCTAATAGGGCCGCCGAGGCACCGCCCTCTACCAGTGACCACTGCTCTGAGGTCTGTGCCCAGTAGGGTGGCAGTACAGGGCTGCCGGCCTGGAGAGCATGGAGTCCCGCGTCCTGCCACCCAGCAGGCCTGTGAGGACCCAGAGGGAGCTGCCCCGTCTGGACACGGCCACCCCCAACCCACGGCTGTCCCCAGGCATCCCATACGGGGAAGGCCAAGCCCAGGAGGCGGCCGGTGTGGCTGCGAGTGCCCCGGGCTGTGTCCCACTCACCTCTGCCTGACGCTAAGGCCAAGTCCACCCGGGGCAGCTCCAACCCCGAGGCTGCCTGGGCCCTAGCTGGGACCCAGCTGCCGTGTCCACTCCGGTGGCCAGGGCACTCTCCCAGGGGACACGTGATCCCCTCCACATGGACAAGACCATGAGGCTCAGGGAGGCTGAGTGACCCTCCTACAGCCCCGGGCAGGTCAGGGGGAGCGGAGTGGGGGGCTGGCCCTGTGCTCCCCGACATGTACTGTCCGGAGTGGGAGCCCTGGGCAGCGTCGCTGCCACCACCAGCCACAAGGAGCCGCTTCCTCAGGTCTGGCCTGGACCAGGAGGCCGGAGGAGAGGCGTGGCCTCCCCCTTCCCTTCCTCCTGGGACCCAGGCTGACCCAGGCCCTGTCACCCAGCTGAGCCCCGCCTGTCCCCCTTCACCTCCGTGTCCTCTGTCCACTGCCTCGGGGAGCCCTGTGGGTTCCCCCCACCCCCCTGATGGGACCTGGCTGGGGACCCCAGAAGCCTAAGCTGTTGGCCCAGGGCCCACATCACAGCTGGAAGCCAGGAGGCCCAGTGTCCACAGCGTCCCCGGTGGTGACCTCAGGGGCCAAGACCGGGGCTTCCTGCTGGAAGGAGTCAGGGCCCCATGAAGACCCTGACGTCAGCTCCTGAACCTGCTCCCCTCAAGCACCCGAGTCCCCCAGATGGCTGCTCCCCAGGCCTGGGGAGAGGGTCTCAGAGGCCAGGCCCCGGTCACCCTAAGGCCAGCAGAGCGGTGCCCAGGACCGGGCGAGGTCCCCTGTCCTGACCCAGCTCGGTCCTGGAGCGTCCTGCTCTGTACCCACACGCCATAGCTGTGCAGTGAGCAGCTTGAGTGGGTGTCTGGGGCCGCTCAGCGGCAGGAAGCAGCCCTGGGGACCCTGCTGGGGAGGTGGCTGCTGTCCCCGACGCTCGGGAACTCAGAGGGGCCCCGGACACAGGCGCCCAGAGCTGCCATCCACAGGGTCCGGGCCTGGAGCCTGCCGTGCCCCAGACCCCGCCGAAGGCTCTGACGAGGCCTGCAGCCGGCATCTCCTGACTCAGCCTCCCCAAGCCTCCCCCAGGCCAGCCAGCCCCTCAAGTTCCCCAGGGGCCACCTTCCCCCAGGGTGCTGGCCCAGCCTGGCTGCCAGGGGGAGCGGGGTCCACACAGGCAGGGAGCTCTGAGCGGGGCAGCACCTGGGGCCTGGAGCATGGTGGTGAGTGGGGGACCGTGCTGGGGGCTCCCAGCCCGGGGACTCAGTCCCAGCACCCAGGGCTGCTGCCTCCCCACCATGTCACTGCCCTGGTTTCCCAAAGCAGCCGCTGGGCCCAACTTGCAAGACGAGAGAGCCAGCCATGGCGTCCCTGGTCCATGCCCACCCCACCCTGTGCCATCCAAGGAGCCCAGGCACCTGCCCCCTCGCCCCTGGGCTGCGGGTCAGGGAGCCCCTCCTTTCCCACCCCGAGGGAGGCGGGCAGAGGGGATGGCGTCTGGCTGGGCAGTGCACAAAGGGGTCCCACGAGCTCCAAAGCAGGCCCAGGGTGGGCGGGGAGCCCAAGGCGGGGGGGGGGGTGCTTGGGGCACCTGCAGCCCCAAGCCCAGCGCCACTGTGGGTAGAACCAAGAGCTAGGCGGGGGGCTGGGCAACGTGTGACATCTGGACCTGTCCTTTGGCTCCTGCCACCCGTGGCATCTCCTCAGGAGACCCCGAGTTGGGGGCTGGACAGCGGGGCTCCTGGGGCTCTGCGTGACCAGAGTGGCAGAGCTGGTCAGCACTTGTGGTGCAGCACCCCAGGTGCTGGCAGTGCTGCCCAAGTCCTGTGTCCCCCTAGGCCAACAGGCACAGGAGGGACCTCAGCAGCCCCGGGTCCTGCCCCTGTTGCAATCCCTGCCTCCAAGAGGGATGAGGGGCTTCCCACCCTGCTGCGGTTTCAGCTTCTCTGTGTGCACCCCAGGACGGTTTGGACACTGTGGCTCCTAGTGTGACCAGCAGGTGGCGCCTGGAGCCCGGGGAACCGTGCTGGGCATTGCTGCCTGCCGGGCATCAGGCTGCAGCCCTTGACCCCAGGCCAAGCACCCCGCCCCCTGCCAGAGTGAGGCGGGAGTAGCTGGTGCAGGGGAGAAGGGCTCAGGGGACATTGCCGGAGGGAGGTGCGGGTAGGACCTCACGAGGCACCCAGCAGACTGCGTCCCCTGTGGACGGGACTGTCCCCAACAGGGCCACCCTGCAGAGGGTGCTGCCTCAGGCCGGGCTTCGGGAGGTCGTGTGGCCCAGTGTCACATCCTGCAGGACAAAGATGGCCAGAGGAGGGCTGAGGGGACCTCTGCTGTCCACCACTTTTGGAGCGGGGCGGGGGTCCTGCTGTCCCTAACACAGAGGCTGCGGCCACTTGTCCCACTCCTGTGCTCCACAAGGAAGCCAGGAGGCAGAGTGGTCACTGAGGGTCAGGTCCCAGCCCCGGAGGGGACGGATACGGTGATGGCTGGGACCAGCCCAGCCCCCGCCCTCCTGGACCCTGGGGCGACCCTTCACCAAGGGGCTCATTCAGTTCCCAGGGCCCCAGAGATCCGGCTTGTGCTTCCAGCGGGGAGGAGTGTGGTGTGGTGTCCGGGAAGGTGGCCACAAAGGCTGGCAGTGTCTGGTCACCCGGTCCCCGGCTTTGCTGGCTGTGCCCAGTGTGGGGCAGTGGGTGCCGGCTCTCAGCCAGGACGCCTCGCCTGGGGTTGGTGAACAGGGCCAGCAGCCCAGCCTGGGCGTGGGCCCCGTGGAGGCAAAGCCAAGGCCACTGCTGCCCACCCAGCCATGCAGACTTGGCCCTGGGTCTGGGGACTCCCCCTCTCTTTGCCAGGGTCCCCACAGCCACAGGAAGCCACCCGCACCCAAGCACACAGCCGTTCTCCACTCACACCAGGCCACCTGCTGCCCCAGCCACCACTGACCACTAACTGGACCCCACGCACCCCGAGTGCTCCTGACTGCATCATCTGGTCACCCCATCGTGTTCTCTCTCTCCCCATCTGTTTTCCTCTGGTACTGGGACTCAAACCCCATATCATGGAGCTGGGCCTCCCCGGCTTTTATGTTTTGAGACATTTAAGTTGCCCACGCTGGCTGTGAGCTTGAGATCCTCCTGCCTCAGCCTCCTGAGTGCTGGGATTACAGGTGTCCAGCGCTGCGCCCCCCACCATCTCTCCCCATCTTTAGGTTGGAGGATGGTAGCTCGGGAAGGTGGCAAGCCATCCCCAGGCCCTGCAGTTAGGGGACACCTGTCAGGAGCACCTGGGCCACACCTAGAGGAAGGAAGGGTCACGAGGTGCCTTGGGACCCAGCCAGGGAGCTGGAGCCTGCCACAGGCAGCTCCTTCCTGGACGCCCACAGCTCTACTCAGAGCTGCCGCCCAGCAGCCCTGGGAGCCTCCGAGGAGTCAGTCTCCACAGACGGCAGCTGCCACGGTGATGTCTCAGGGAAACCCCGGCTGTGGGGCCGACGGGAGCCCTCGCACTGTGTCCCCACACCCCACACCTACCGAGCCCAGGGCTGGTGCTCAGTGAGCACCTGTCAGACTGACAGATGTGCGAGCCTGGGTCTAGGCTTTGAAGGGTGAATAGGAGTTCATCAGGGCAACGAGAGAGCCAGGACTTGGGTGGAGGGTGCAGCAGGAGCTGCATATCTGTCCCGGTCCCACCAGGCCTGACGGACACGTGGCCTCCCTTCCTCTTGCCAGCCCAGCCCCTCCTCCAGGAAGCCCTCCTGACCACAGGGACTTCCAGCCCCATTCCCACCACTCCTGCTGCTCGGCCCGCTCTTGGCTGGTGGCAGTACAGCACTCAAGGGACAGATGGGGACAGGGAGGCCTGGGAAGGGGCCCCAGGCTCGGCCGGGACAGAGCTAATTGGGAAGCCCCAACCCCAAACTTGAGGCTGACTCCAGGGATGGCACAGCTGGGCAGGGGATGCCGTGCCACCCTGGGGCCCTTCCTGTGGTGAGGGACACTGTCCCGTCACTGCTCTTTCTGTCCCCTTGGTCTGCTCCCCTCAGTGGGACCTGGTCAGAGGGGCGGGGCCTGGTCGGATGGGCGGGGCTGAACGGCTCCTCCCTCCCCCTCTGCTTCCTGTGCGCCATGCCAGGAGCTGCCTCCTCCGCCAGGCCTGGGGCCCGCAGCCCCACCTTGGAGCAGCTGAGGATGCCCTGAAACATGAGCCACAGTAAACTTCTCCCTCCTCAGTTTGCAGGTGTCCGTGTTGTGTCTCAGGGACCCAAAAGAGACTAGGACCCCACCCTCCTGCTGGCCACGGTGAGCAGTGGGACACACGTGTGATGGTGCTGGAGTGACCTCAGGCTGAGGGGACAGCAGAGTCCTCTTCTCAAGTGACCCTGGGCTCCCCAGGTCCGGGCCAGGTGACCTGCTGCCTTCTCATCTCTGTTCCCCGGCTGTGTCCTCTGCGAGGATCACCCTGTCCTGGAGTTGGTGACAGAGGGGGCCCCTTTGGACAGGGCAAGGCCAGGCTTCACTGATGCTGGTGCAGGTGGCCTCTGGTGACTGAGGACTCCCTGGGTGGGGGGGGACGGGGTGGGGATGAAGGTGCAGGAGGCGTGAGGGGCTGGGGTGACACACGGTGGGCTGGGCCCTGCACCAGTGTCCTTGTGCCCCCTGAGACCTGGGCCAGGCAAGACAGGGCCCTTGGCCCCCTGCTGCGGAGCAGGGTACAGCGATGGGACCGTGTCCCTCACCACAGAGTGACCGTGCGCTGGTGCCGCCTCTGGTCCCGCGCCAGCTCTGGGGACAGCAGGCTGCCAGGCCATGCCGCTGGGCCTGTATGAGCCTCCCGGGGCCACAGAGGGGGCAGGGAGCAGGCTGTGCCTCCCAGCACCGTCCTTCCTGCCCTGCCTCCCCACAAGCCCTGCAGGCTGGGCTCCCTGCACCCCTGGCCTGCCCCCACCCTCATGCTCCACACCCGGTGCGGTCAACCCCAGGTCACTCGGGCCGAGTGGCCACGCTAGCCCTGCAGGTGTCACAGCAGCGTGTGGGTCTCCGGCACAGGTCACTCTCAGCACGGGGCAGCTCCCCGCTTCACCGCTGTGCAGAGGGACAGAGGGGAGGCACAGCCCCAGGGTCACACACAAAACAGCAAGCGCGCTGGGGACCTCGGGTGTCCCCACCCCGCCACAGGAGCTCAGCCTGTGGCTGCATAGGTGACAAGGGCTGCTGGACCTCCCGGCTAAGGGTCAGGGAGGGCTCCCTGGAGGTGGCGGCCAGGGGACCACTGACCATGTGCCCAGGCACGGGAGCAGGAGTGTGGGGAAGCAGGTGCGGGCCTCACGGGTGGGGGCTCATCGCAGGTGCACAGCCTGGAAGCGGGGGTAGGTGGGGGCCACTAAGGGTCCCTGGGGCCATGGGAGCCACAGAGGGGTTTAGTGGGTGTTGTGACAGCGCTGGCAAAGACAGGGAGAGGGGGCCTGGCGTCTGGGGCGTGAACTCTGCGCTCAGCATGGACCCAGAAAGAGAAGAAACCCACAGGACTGGATGGGGAGGTCGGCATGACTTCCGTGCGGGCCAGTCGGCCACCAGGTCACCCTCAGAGGGTGCCCACATCTGGGCCTGGAAGCGGCTCAGCCCTACTTCCATCTGGCCGTTGGCACCTCCTGTGCGCCCAGCCCACTGGGCAGTGTGCAAGGCAGCCGTGCATCCGGCCACAGCTGGCCGAGGCCTCACCCGTGGGGCCTGGCAGGAGGTGACCCAACCATCCCAAATACACATCCCTGGCCAGGCTGAGCAGAGCGGTGACTGCCCAAGCTCTGCTCCTGGCACTGTCAGTGCCTCTGCCCGGTGACCTTGGGTTCCTCAGGCTTGGGGCAGAGTGGGGTGATGGGGACACAGTGTCGCAAGCCCTGCCAGCAGGGTCTCCTCAGCCAGTGTCTGGTGACGTGGCCCCAAGAGTCCAAGGGCCAGGCCACGGCCAAGGTCACCCCATGGCTCATGGGCTGGGCCCAGTCCTCTGCGGAATGCAGCTCCCTGAGCAGTGGCCACAAGGATGTGCGTCCTCCTGCTCCAGGGGTGCTAGGTGCCTGGGCTCTGGCAGCCTCAGGACCCCACATGGGGACCTGGGCTCCGTGGATTCCTAGCAGGAGCCTGCAGTCACCTCCACTGTCTCGGGGACAGATCTGGTACAGCCACCTGGCTGGGCAGCTCAGTGCCAGCTGAGGTCATTGGGTGCCTGGGACTGGTGGCCAGGACTGGTGACCCAGGCCTCTGCCCCACAGACAGGACGGGCACTGCTGCCCAGACCACTTCGCCAAGGAGGGTTGCAGGGAGCATCAGGGCCAGGCAAGCAAACAGGTACGGCCTCTGTCCCCTGCCCTCTGGCCTCATCACCCAAGAACTCCGTCCTCGTCCCCCTCCCAGGGCAGGTGCTGGAGCTGGGCCCGGTGCTGCAGTGAGGACCTGGGCTCCTGCCCTCCTGCCCGTCTGACTGCACCCCTGCCTCACTGTCGAGTCTGGCTGCAGCCCTGCCCACAGCTCCTGCCACTCCACAGGGCAGCCTGGCTGGAGCAGAGGCCCTGTCCTAGCTGGGTGGCCTCTGTGCGTCAGGGCCCGGGGTGCACATGGGGAGTGGGTCCCTGCCAGCCGAGGACAGGGTGCCATCCACGGTCCCGTCTGCTCGAGCCTTGCCCCGGCCCATGTCTCTGGCCAAGCCCCCTGGAAAGCAGAGGCACCTCCCTCCCTCGGGACCCGCTCCCCAGCACCCGACTCCCGACCATCCCCACCCTGAACAGCCTGCTCAGCAGTCCCTGGAGGCCTGACAGACGCAGACAGACGGTGGCCGCCCTGGCCCCTGAGGTGGACGTCGTCCCTGGGACCCTGGGCTGGCCGCTCTGCCCTCCTCTCCCTAGACCTGGAGCCTGTGGGTCCCTTGTCCCAACACCTTCAGTACGCTGCACACCAGGGGAGCAACCAGGAGAGGCCTGGGGACCTGCTGGTCCCTGTGTCTCTCCAGGAGGGACAGGGACCTCAGAGGGCACCGGGTCCCCGGGTCTCAGGTGCATGGGAGTCAAGGGGTGTGGACAGGTGAGTGCCGAAGGCCTCTGGGGCCGTCGCTGTGACAAGCGGATGTTGGGGGTGGTGAGAGACGCCCAAGTGTCAGGCGGAACCCAAGCAGCGACCCTCAGCGCCCCGGACCTGTGCACAGCAGGGTGGTCTGTGTCACAGCCGGGCCAGGATGGGCGCCTCCGGGCAGCTCGGGGTCAGGTAAGCACCCAGCTCCTCTAGGATGGGGGGTGGGGCTCAGAGACAGAGGGGAGATGCTGGCTCAGGGGAGGTTGGGGGGCCAGGTGGTGACCTGGGCAGCGCCCCAGGAGGGTGGACGGGATGGGCACAGCTCACGCCTGCACCAAGGGCGGCAGAGCCAGTGCTAGGAGGGACAGCCAAGGGCACCGAGCCTGGGTGACCCTGGGGCAGGTGGCACCCGGGGGCCCTGTGGGCAGCACCCATGATGCTGCCCCTGGCTGCTTCCGAAGCTGTTTCTGAATCCCAGGCAGCCCATGGGCGAGGGACGAGGCTCGAGTCCGGGAAGTGGAAAGGAAACACTTTGTGTCCCTTCCACGGGCCACCACAGTTCCACCTGCTGCTCTTGAGATGGACGGTGGGGAGACAACAGGCCGAGCCTTAGAACCACGGCCCAGGCCCAGGCCCAGGCCCAGGCGGGCGCAGGCTGCAAACCCAGGGCTGCGGGTGGGGGCTGGAGCACTGGCCCCCCGAGGACTCCACAGCCTCAACCGAGACGGCCACGGGGCCCTCGGGCAGAGTGGGGAGCGGCCCACAGACCCACGCGTGTCCAGGGAGAGGTGCTGCTCTTCAGGTACCTCGAAGGTACCTGACGTGGGTGGGCACAACTGATGCCACCCTGAGCCCTGCATTTAACTAGTGCCTGTACTTGACTCAGGAAAATGGAAAATTTCTCAGGGGACAAAACCCATGAGAAGCAGAATGAGCTGCACCCACAGGAGAAAAATTAACCTGCTCAACAAAAGAAGCAGGATACAGGTGTCAACCAAAAATTAATGAAAGATTCCAGCTGAATTGTTTCCAGCAGGATGTCTTTTGTGATTCTCCCTTTTCAAAACTCTAACTTTCCAGTTCGGGGCCACTTGTTTGGACCCTGAATCGGGGGGTCTGTATACGAGTGGTCCTGAGCTCAGCTAATTAAATTCCAGAGTTCTCAGTTTGGCTGCCTGGATTCCTGTTGTTCTTCACGAACCCACCTCAGTACAAGCGCGCACGGGTGCGCACTCGGTGCACCGCCCCCCAGATCAGGGACGGGCTGGAGGAGTCGTGCCCCCACCTGCCCCCTCTGCCAGTGAAGGGGGAGAGTGTGGCCACGGGGATGCCCGGAACCCAGCCCTGGACAGGATGGAGCGTGAAGCCACAGCACAGACAGGGGCTTCGCTCTGCCCTGCTCCCACTCCCGGGGGGCTCGGGGAGACAGGTGGGAATGAACCCCACAGCTGCCCACAGGGACGGGACAGGCTCAGGCTGGGCCGCCTGCAGGCGCCAGGTTCCTGCCCTCGCTTGGCGATGACTCTCCGGCGCCCTGTGCTAACCAGGAGGTGGAGGCTGCTGACAGCGGCCAGGGGTCCCGATGCTGTCGGCTCAGCCCACAAGTGGCCCTGTCCACTGAGCGTGCCATCAGCACAGTGAGGGAAACCCACGCCCTTTTCACCATGGACCCGAGCCATCCGGGGAGCCCTGGCGGGCCGTGGGGCCATGGCCACCTCTGGCAAGATCCCTGCGCTTCTGTCCTCTGGTCCTGGGTGCCCGGCCTGGTCTCTGCCTGTGGGTGACATGCTCGCTGGGCTCAAGGAGGAGGGGACAGATGGACGGCTGTCCTGCACACTGGGCTAAGTGGGCCACCCCTGCTCAGCAGCACGGAGCCAATGCCACCGGGGGGGGTGCTCTGGAGACATCACTGCCACCCACGCCTGGGCTCTGTGGCCTCTGTGTCCCTCCTGGCCTTGTCCCCTGCCACTTGAGGTCCTAGAGGAAGGTGGCCTCCTGCAGGCCCTGGGCCACCTTCTCAGGCGAACGAGTTTACCACTCAGGAGCCACGCAGTGTGGCCTGACCGGGCACCGGGGAAGTGGCTTGGGGACTCCTCAAGGCCTGGTTCTGCAGCTGCCGGGACAAAGGGTCCTGGTCCGCGCCCCTCCACGGGCCACCCCACGGAAGCAAATGAAACGCTCGCCCGGCTGAGCACCCAACCCAGAACCCCAGCAGGCCCAGCGGGAGGTGGGAGTGGAACAGGGGGCCAGGGCTCCTGGGATCCCCAGAACGGCCACCCAGGGCGGGCGGCTTCCTGTCACACATCCTTCCTCCTCTCCCTCCCTCCCTTCCTCCCTTCATCCTCCCCCCACCCTGGTGGCCACGCAAACACGAACTTGCCCCCAGTATCTACACAGCCTGCCCTGCGGACCTCACAGATGTCACCTCCCTGTCCCTCTGACAACTTCCACTCTCCCGTCCTCCAGTGTGGGGAAACTGAGGCAGGGGAGTTGACATGCCCAAGGCCCCATAGGGAGCACACAGCAGAGTCATCCACCCCAGGGGCCAGGCGCTTGACTATGGTGGCTCAGAATGAAGGCCTCTGAGACACTGATCTCCAAGGCCCCAGTTCTCCAAACAGGTCACCGTCCATGGCCAAAAGAAGTTAAGCGCCTGAGATGACAGTGATCTGTGATTGCCTCGGCCCCCGTGAGTCCCAGGGTGTTGGGGTCTGTGCCTAGACCCCCAAGCCCCCAAATGGATGCACAGCAAAGGCTCAAAGGAATGAGACACGCGGCGTGGGCTTTGGGGCTGCAGAGGAGTGAAGCCCTGGGCAGAGCTCCTGACTCTGCTGGCCGGCAGCAGACTGACGCTGGGCAGCCCGTATTTAATCAGAACAAGGGAGGAGCTGAGTGGACAATGGAGGAAACCTGAGCAGGACCTTGGGAGGGGATCTAGGACCCCTCAGAGCAACAGACGATGCTAATTAAAGAAAATTACCCAGAGAGTCTCCAGGTGGCCTCAGCTGTGGCCTGTCTTGCCCCCTGAGGCGTCTCTTCCTCCTCAGTTCAGCCACGGCGGGGCCACGCCACAGCCCTGCACGTGTATTCAGCTTCAGCGGCTCCAACGCCAGGGTCCCGGGGAGAGGACAAGGGAGGGCAGAGAGCTGGCCTAGCAGTGCCGCAGGACGGGGTCAGCAGCCAAGGGGCGCAGGGCCTCTGGGAGCTGGGAAACCCAAGCAGTGGCTTCTCCCGGGCACTTTCGGAGGCGGTGGCACAGAGGACTGACTCACACTGCCCTGCAGGACGCAGAGCGGGGCTGCAGTGTGGATCTGTGACCCCGGGCCCAGCTCCGGTTCTTGGTGAGCGTTTGTTTGTTCATTGTGGGGCACAGTCAAGGAGCACGGACTGGTGACCCTATAGAATGTCCATCATGACCAGAGTCCCCTGCTTGGTGCCATGACCACAGTGGTGGCTGTGTCAAGGACCCATGGTGTGTCCTCTCGGTGAAGACCGGGTCTGGCTGACCCCACTGAAAGGATATCTTATTTTCCTCTGTCCTTGAGATACTTGGAGACTTCATAGATTTTTGCTGCCCAAGCCTTGACCCACTAATCTGAGCACCCGCAGGTGACCTTTGTGTTTGATTCAGTTGTCATCACCAAGCTCTGGTGATCTTTCCATTCCATCAGCCCGGCTGTTACCGTTACTAAGAATCTCACAAAACCCCAGTTCCCGGCAGCTTCTGGCCTAGCGAGGGAGGCGTCCTCAGGGTGTACAAGCCACAGAGGGGAGATACAGGAGGACTTCCTGGAGGAGGAGGCGCCCCAGGAACTTCCAAAAGGAAACCAGAAGTGGGGAGGTGACGCCCAGCAAAAGGAAAAGTTGTACCCAGAGGTGGGATGGAAGTGGACACTGCAGGGAAAAGGGGAGACAGGATGGCGGCCATCCTGGGCTGAAGGGAGGTCCCCAGGCTTGTGGGGTGTGGGGAGGCAGGTGAGGCAGGGTTGGGAGGTCAGCCAGGAAGTGTGACCTTCACTGCGGCCCTCCAAGGGCAGGCTCAGGGAGGAGAGGCGATGGACCAAGGTCACCCTGCGGCAGGGACCGAGCTCCGACTTGGAACACGGAGTGGGGAGGAGCGGCCTTCCCCCAGCTCTACCTGCCCTGGGGACCCAGAAAGGACACCCTGCCCTGCCCTGTCCTGGGGAGCCCCCAGTCTGGACAGCTCCAACTGGGCCTCTGGTCCAGCCAGGAGCCCCTCCCCACCAGCTCCTGGGCTCCGGCCCAAAGAGGACAGGAGGAGCTGGCCAGGAGCCCGGGGCTGGCTTCACTCCCTCAGCCCAAGGGTCCCCTCCTGGCAGGGAATCCAAAACCACGTGGCCAGCAGCCCTGGGGTCCTGCGCATGGTTCGGTCACTTCCCAGGGCCACCCGGGTCAGCAGGGTTGGTTGGTTTTCAGACCCAAGCTGCAGGTGTAATGGGCAGTGGCTGGTGGCCGAGGTGCGGACCAGAGAGGAGCAGGGACAGGGCTGGGGGGAGCCCTGCTCGAGGCCCGGGGTGACTTTGAGCTGACCCGAGAGGCCCGGAGTCTGCAGAGCAGGGCCACTGAGCCTTTCGGGGCTGGGAGGGGATTCCAGGCTCGGCCTGCTCCTGTGAGCTCTTCCAAAGCACGGAGCGTGGGCCGCTGGGTGCCATTCGCCACCTGCTCAGCCGGGGGTCATGTGTCTGCCCTGGCAGCTGATGTCACCGTCACACCTCAGGCACAACCAGAACCCTGAGCTGGCAGCAGTGGCTGCCATCAGCCCGCCTGGCCTCTCACTTTACAGTCAGAAGGGCTGCGGGGTGGCCGCAGCTGGCCAAGGTCACCGAGCTGGGGAGGGAGTGGAAAAGGACGCGTGAGCGGGGCGACTGGGCCCCGGCCCTGGGCTCCCAGGCAGGTGGCTCGGCCTCTGGGCTGCAGTTTCCTCGGCAGGGTGCAGGCAGAGGCCTGGCTGCCTGCAGGGCTGGGGCAGGGGACCGTGTCCTGCACCGTGGGCACTTTCTCCATCTCCTCCCCCACTCCCCAGGGTCACTAGCTCCTCCCTGTGCCAGGGGAGGTGTGAAGACAGCACAAGGACAGCTTGAGCCCCACCACACGCTGGGGAAGGAGGAAACCAGAGTGTCCCAGCCCCGTGGCTTTTGCCAACCTGGCGCACTGGGCGTTGACCTTGGAAGGGAGGGGAATAGACAGAAGTTAAAGAGGAGTCTGGTAGGGTGCTATGTTGTCCCTCATCATCAGCTGGGGGCCAGAAAGGCCTCGCCCTCGGGTAAGAGTGAGGTTTGGTGCAAGGTGTAGTGACCCACACCCATGCTCACTCTGTGAGGCTGAGGCAGGAGGATCGCAAATTCACGCCCATCCTGAGCAACCCAGTGACTTTGCAGGACCTTGGCTCAAAATAAAAAGGGAGGGGGCTGGAGCTCCCCCCAGTCTCCGGGACTCTGCAGAGAAGGCCGCAAGCCCTGGGCACCAGGTCCCCGGGCTTACCCAGCCGCCAGGGAGTGGAGGGCGCTGCAGTGCAGGCAACTGATGGGCTGGGCTGGGAGATGACACTCTGGACATCACTGAGCCTCTGTGTTGGGGGGACAGGGAGAAATGGGGTGCACCCACAGGCACACACACTCACGTCTGGATTCCACAGGGGATCCCGTGCGCTGGGCAAGTCGGCGTTTTCCCATAGTTGTTTCCCTCTTTTGCTTTGCTTGCAATTTTTTGAATCTGACAAATCTGGGGGTGACGCTAAAGAGCCCAGATTTAAATCCTACCCTCAATCCCTGGTTAAATCACCCCACCAGCGGCGCACCTGTCATTGAACTGCCATTTGGACTCCCCCGAAGGCGCTCATAATAGAGACGCAGAAAGCCGGGGTTGCTGGCTATGTGGGGGCCGGTCATGTCCACCCCACCCTGCCCTTCCTCAGGGCGAGGCCGGTGTCAGCATCGGCCCTGTGTTCTGAGGTCCCTGGAGATCATGTCTCAGGAGCTGTGGTCCCCTGCTCCTTCCTCTGGGCTCTGGGCCAGCGAGGACGGTGGAAGGGAGGTCCCCTGTGTCTGAGCCACTTGCTGCCTGCTCAGCGGCTCTCTGGGCTCCCCGCTTCCGGGGGATGAAGGCCCAGTGCCTGCACTGCTCCTCGAGGCCTCCTCGTGCCTGGCCTGCATGTTTGCAGCAGCAGCCCCAGCCAGCCTGGGGTCAAGGCCGATGCTTGATCCTGGGGGGCAGCAGGCCTGGTCTGCGACCTTCCCGTGAGCCAACTGGGTACGGCCACAGATGTGGGGAAGGCAGCGGTCCAGGGAGAAGAAGGAGGGAAGCAGGACAGAGACTTTGCCCGGGGCCCTGGAGCCGAGGAGGCCCAGCCCAGGCCAGAGGGACAGCAGGGCCCAGCGCAGGCGAGGTGGACGCCAGCAGCTGCAGCACCCAGGCCCCAGGAGGCCGGGACAGGAGACAGCAGGGAAAATGGGCAGCCCCAGAGGTCCCCAAAGCCCTGGCTTGGTGAAGGGAAGGCAGAACTGGGGTCCCTGGGTAGGAAAAGGGTCACGCTTGCAAAGAGCCAGCTCAGCCCTTGACTCCTACTTTGATCACTGGGCAGTCTTGGTTCCGCTTTAGAATCAGACTCAGGGCTGACGCTTGCCAAGACGGGAGCCCCCATCCGGCCCCCAGCGTCAGCTCCATGACACCCATGTCACTGCCCCTTCCAGATGGACACCCACCGCCTCGGCACACAGCTTGGGATTAAGTTTCCTCCTCGTCTCCGCCTGGCTAGACCCTCCTCCACCCTGGACCCCCAGACAGCGCGCACGCCCCTCCCCCCAGCAGGGCCGCATGGGTGCCAACAGCCTGTGGTGGGCACCACGCCCAGAGGCTGTGCGCCCACGCCCTGCCCCTTGGCCTCCTCAAAGATCCAATCAGCCCTGCACCCGAAGTTTATCCTCCACCCTGCAAGTCTCGACACAGCCAAGGGGTTGATTGGAAAATAAATACCAAGGGAGAGAGCAGGGCCCAAGAAGACGGGAAAGTGTCCTGGAGCCCTCTCCGTGTACCCAAGGGGCTCACCCGGGCAGGGTGGGCAGCATGGGGGCCCAGGGCGTTCGCACCAATAGGATGGGAAAACGGCAGGTTCCAGACGCGTGTGTGGGGCCGCGCTGGCAAGCCGTCCGGTCTAAGGCGCTCCCAGCGGCGCACGGCGTTTCGACAGCTGGGGGAGGTGAAGGACTCCTCTCCTGGAGAAGACGGATGGTTTTTGTTTGTTTCTTTTTTTTTTTTTTCCTTTCTCTTTGTTGCAGTACTGGGGATTGAACCTGGGGCCTTCACTTTGAGCTACCTCCCCAACTCTTTTTGTCTGTCTGTCTGTCTGTCTTTTTGAGACAGGGTCTCACTATGCAGTTCAGGCTGGCCTTGAACTCACTTAGTAGCCCAGACCAGCCTCAAACTTGTGGTGAACTTCCTGCCTTGGCCTCCCAGCTATCGTTTTTAATGTTTGAAACAGGGCTTTGCTAAACTACTAAATTGCCCAGGCTGGGCTTGAACTTGTGACCCTCCTGCTTCGGTTTCCCGTAGTGCTGGGATTACAGGCCGGTGCTACTGTCCTGGCTAGGCGATTTCTTTAAATTGGCTGGATGGCGCTTTCTACAATAGCCCACCGTGGCATTTTTGCTTTTTTTCCCACTTTGTCACAGACTAGGAAAACTTTGTCAAACACGCACTGTCCCTCCCAGGGGCTGGACCGTGATCCAGTTCCTCACTTTAGCGAGGACCAAGGCCCAGCGACACAGGCAACCCTCCTGCAGGTGCCCAGCTCAAGTTCAGAGTGCCTGGGAGCTGGCAGGGGCTACCCATGAGGGCAGGTGGCCCTGGGACAGAGGGTCACAGTCAGGAGTAGGCGACAGGCACCTGGCTTGTCTTCCACGGTGATGGCTCCATGCTGCTGTCCGGGAAGTGTCAAGGGTCAGGAAGGTGAGCAGCGTGGGAGGGTGCTGAGCTGGGGCCCCACGCAGCAGTGGGATGGTGCCAGGTGGGCTTCCTGGAGGAGGCAGCCTGGGCGCAGCCATCACGCCAGTGGGTACCATGTCAGGAACAAGACCGGCCTCTCAGCCCCTCCTCATGCTCCACCAGGACCCTTGAGGTGGGCATCGCTGCCCTGCTTGGTAGATGAGGGGACTTAGGTCAAAGCCAAGTCCAGGCACAGCAGGGACGCACATCCAGCTCCGTTATGGTCCAAGTCCCAGTGCTGCTGATTAATGTCATAAGGCAGGGGCAGTGACGTGAATATATATTTGACATAGGGCCACCCCTGTCCTCTGTGGGGATCCATCCCGAGACCCCCTGTAGGTGCCTGAAACCCCACACTTGCCACCCTCCTGCCTCAGCCTGCAGCAGGTTCTGTAACACTCCACCACTTTTGTACACTTCAATAAAAGTTACAGCAAACATATGCATCGTGTATCCTGGAGTCTCCATGTAATAGTTTCGGACTGCAGTTAACTATGGGTAAGTGAAGCCACAGGGAGAACACCCGAGGGATAGAGGGGGCTCTATTCCACGAGTTCGGGGGCCCCAGCTGCTGTACGTCACTGACCCCAACCTGGCTGGCCCCCGCCCTAGTCATCTCCATGCAGACCGAAGCCTCTGTAGGGACAGAGTCCACCAGAACATCACACTCGGCCTCGAGACTCCCACGGCACCTGGGCGACGCCGCCGGGCCAGGAGCTCCAGGTGTGTGCGTGGGATGGATAGACCATGACGTGGCCTCCACAGCCCCACCCAAGTGGGGACACAGGTGTGAGTGCCTCGGGAGGCCTCCATGTCCAGGGAGGGGAGAGGGCAGGAGGGGGGCTGCTCTGGCCCACTGAGAGCCCCAAGGGCAGACGCTGGGCCCCTGAGGAGCAAAGCACCCACAAACTTTGGCCGAGGCGGGTTAATCATCAAATGACAGTGTGTCGGCGTGGCAGCAGCAGGGTCTAGGACTGCAGAGGGGGCAGAGGCCATGGACCTACAGTGACCACATGTCCTTGCCCACTGCCACCCCAGTGCCAGCCACTCTCCCCGGGCGCCTTTTATTACTTCCTGTTTGGGCGGAGTCTCTCGGCCCCTACCTTGGCAGCCTTGCCATCAGCTTGCCCAGACCCACCCTGCCCCCTGCTCCCCTCCCCTGCAGTCTGGCCCCTCTCTCCTGATGGAGCTGTGGCCCCTGCCCCTGCTACCCCCTGGGAGAGCCAGGACCCTGACAGATGCTGCACACTGTGACCTGGCCGAAGTATGGGGCCAGCAGTTGGTTTATGCCCCAGGCAGTGGCTCAGGTCCTTGGGGAGGGTGGGTTTGAACTCTGACAGGTTCCTCTGCCTCCCCAAGACTGGCTAAGCGCTGTCACCCTCGGCCTTGGATTCTCCACCCACACAACAAGGGCAGGGCCAGCTGCCTTTCGGGGCTGCTGTGAGTCCCCTGCCCTCATGGGAACATACTGCGCCCCCAGAGTCAGTCAGGTCCGGAGGTGTGTCCTAGAGCAGCAGCCAGGCATGTGCCCATGGCTGGCTCGCCATGCAGGGTCCGGACTCAGGTCACCAGCAGCTCCCTGTTTGCTGTCAGCAAATAAAATCTGCTCCCTGCCCCATGGACTCCCACCACCTGACCAGGGCATGCTTCCAGGGGCTCAGAGGCCACTGCCCAGCAGATGACACGGGGGACACAGACTCCAACCCGACGGGAGCCACGATGGAGGGCAACCAGTGACCCTGGGAGGCTGTGGATGGTTTCTGGGGAGGGAGACAGACACAGGCCATGCATGGACCCCAGACCCAAGAGCACCACGGGCAAGGGCGAGTCCAGGGGGTGGTGTCACAGGCTCTCTGCACAGTGCCACCTGTGAATGCCTGCTTCTGATATCTATTCCATTGCTGGCACAGAGTGGCAGGCCCCTGTCACTACAGACCCCCCCCCCCGCCCCTGCTCTCCTCTGGACGCCCCAGCCTCCTGCTCCGGCCGCATCGATAGAGGGCGGCGCACAGCTGTGGCTTGGTGCTGGGCCTGGCTGTCCAGGCCTGTTTCCTTCTGTAATAATTACCTCGCAGACCTGCACCATGCGGTTGACTCGGGGTGCTGGGAGTACAAGGAGCTCCTCCCCCCTCTGGCGTTCAGGCTGAGAATCAAATATCTCATGTCGTCCTGTCCCCATCCCGTGTCCTCCCCCCCTTAGCAAGTGGGAGCCAGTGAACTACACATCTTGTGAAAAGATTGGCTATGTTATTTAGTATGAACTCTCCATATGCAAGGATAAGGGCAACCATTTGGAAGAAAACAAGAGACAATATGACAGATAGTGAAGCTCTCTGGTTGTCCAGCTTTGAAATTTATGCTTTCTTATGTCTTGTTCCGTTCTGTTTTGTTGTGTTTAATTTTAACCCCTTTAAAATTTAAAAAAAAAATTACCTCGCGACAGCTAGAGCATCTTCAAGATCTCAAAATTCAGAAAGGGGTCAGAGACAGCAAGGAAGCTGGGAACTAAGACAGAGTTGCTAAAAATCGCATCCAAGGTGCCAAGAAAGAGACCAGGAGGTGCCCAGGGTTGTTTTCGAGAGCTCTGATGGCTCAGAGCTTTCCTCAGTCCCTGCACGGGGTCACTGTGTCTGTTCCCTTCACACTGAAGGAGAGGAGGACGGGGCAGCCCTCGGAGCAGTGCTGCGCCCTTTGTGGCAGTTTCTCCCAGGCTGGGGGTGTGACAAGGCCCTTTACTGCTCTCCTCTAAAGGTGGTTTCCTAAGCCAGACCCAGCGTCCCCCGGGGCAGCCCACACGGCACCATTTCTTGCCAAAATCCTCCCTGAGGAAAGTCCCAGGTTCCCTTCTGCCTCGATTCACAGCCGAGCTATTTGTTCCCAAGTGACTTTTTCTGACACGTGGTTCAAGAACAAATTTTTTCTCCCTAAAACCTCGGGAGTGTCAAGAACCCAAGAATGTCATTTTCTGCATCTGCTGAGAGCCACTTTACGTCACCCTCTGCACCCAGGCTCCTGCTCAGAACGATTCCTGCCAGGTCTTTCCAGGGGCCTGGTTGGACCAGGTTTTCAGCACCTCTTGGGGAGGGACCCTTGACATAACCCGGGCTCCAAGGCAACCAGGCCTGGGGCCTGGGCTGTGGCGTGAGCTCAAGGTGGACAGGGGTGGCCTCTGATCAGCCTGACTGGCTGCTAAATTCTCCTCATTTACCGCATCCACGGATCCCTGCAAATTCTGAAACTCAATGCAAACGTTAGACGCTGCTAGCTGGCAAGGCCCTGAGAGCAGTAAAAGTTGGGCTTGGCAGTTGCACATAGGAAGGCTATATGGGTGTCTGGAGCATGGGGCAAGGTTCGCCACAGTTACAGGATTATTTAGCAAGCGCAAGTTGAAGGCGAGCTGTGAAAGGGCCAAGTGGGGCCTGGGTTCCAGCAGCTTCCCTGCCTAATGGGCCACATGCTTGAAGTTTCCTTCCTGGGCTCGTCCGCCCAGAGCGCTTCTCCTCGCCACAAATAGCACGATGGCAGGCGCGGCCCAGAGGACAGCCAGGGGGGCCGGCATAGCACACATTTCGTTCCCAGAGGAAGGGCGGCCATGCGCTGGCACCGTGACGCGGCGCGCTCCAATCGCCCCTGCAGCACTGTCCTCGGTCTCAAATTGCCTGCCTGACCCCAACCCAAACTCCAACCTTCCGCCGCCCTTAGAGCGCCCCAGCCTGGGCCGGGCACCGAGTCAGCCCTCGCCCCACAGGGGCGGCCGGCTCGGGCGGGCGGGGCGGGGCGGGGCGCAGGGTCCGGCCGGCGCCTCCCAGCCTGTCCGCGTCGCCCTTCAGCCTGGGTCCCCGCGGCCACCGCGGGCCGCGCTCCACGCTGCGCCTGGCTCCGTGCGTCCTTCGGCTCTGTCCACCCACCCGCGTGACTCCGAAACTCGCGGACACCGGCTCCGCGGTCTGGACCGGCTCGTCACACCCGGTCACCACGCGGAACCTCCGCGTGCGCCCGACCCGCGTGGGCCCACAGCCCGTCGGTGCGTCCCTTCGCGGGGCTTTGCCCGCCAGCCAGGTGACCCTGGGCAGTTCCTTTGCCTCTCCAGCCTCAGTTTCCCCCGAGGCCGCGACCCCCTGGCTGCGAGTGGGCCGCGCAAAACCGCCTCGGAGCCCGACCCCGCCCCTCGCGCAACAGCCAATCGCCCGTCGCCGTCCGGGGGTGTGTCCCCGGCGGGGCGGGGCTTCCGGGGCGGGCTTGGTGCTGCGGGGCCCGGCTGGGGGCGGTGCGCGGCGCGGGGGTGCAGCTGGCACGGCCGCGGGGTGGCGCCGGGCAGGGGCAGGGGCAGGGGCCGGGGCGCGGCGGCCCACGGCGGGGCGGAGGCGGCCGCGAACCCTGCCCGGCGCCGCCTCCTTCGGCGTTCGCCCCGCTGCCCGGCGGACAGACGGCGGCCCAAGTCCGGGGCGCGCGGGGGCCGGGCCGGACGGGCCCTGCCCCGAGACCCGGAGGGCGGCGGACGCGGAGGGGGCGGGCGGCGCATGCGCGCGCCAGGGCGCGGGCCGGGCACCCGAGGGCGATCGCGCGCCGAGAACTCGCGCTGGCGTCAGGGGCCCACGAGGCAGTGCCCTGCTGCGTCCCGCTTCGGCCGGGAACCACTGGAACCCAGCGGCCACGGCTGTCAGTGGGACGGGGGACACCGCGGTGACACCGGGTCCTCGGGTGTCCCCGAGAGGGCAGCCGCATCGGCGAGGACCTCGGGGCGCCCACGACTTGGGTCGCTTCCTGGGAGCCCTGCTTTCCGGCCGGGCAACCGAAGCCGAGGTCAGTGCACCCCGCGACTGCACTTCGGAGGGGAAGCCCACGCGGGCCGTGGTGTCGCCAGCGGCGGGCTACCGTGGAGGGACAGCGCTCGCTTGGCGCCCGCTCCCTGTGGGACGACCCTAGGGCACCCAGGAGAACGGGCTTTGCTGGGTAGGTTGGCAACTGCGACAGCCTGGCGGCAGCGTCCCTACTACTCCAATCCCACACACACCATCCAGGCGTCCGAGTTTCCTGGGTGTCCTAGCCCCGCGAGGCGAATGGTGCTGGCCGGAAGTCGGATGGTCGCCCCTGACCACCTGCGCGCTCTTGCTTTTCCCCGTGCCTTTTTTTTTTAAAGGAAAGAAAATGTGCCCCAAATGTCAAGAGTCCTAGAAAAAGTCCCGATTTGTGTTGTCTTGGGCTTCAGGGGAAGCTCTGGGACCCTAGGGGCCCACCCGTCTGCCTCCACCCCAAGCAAGCCAGCCCCTCTACTCCCGGGACCGCTGGGCACTGGGTATGAGAGGAGAGTCACCGAGCCTTCCCGGACACGACCCTGTGACATCCTGTCATTGCAGCAGCTGGGTCACCCTGACGTGCCTCTCCCAGGACAGTGGAGAACTGGGGAGATCCAGAGGCCCAATCGTCTCCTCTTTTTCCACCTTCCCACCGCCAAGGCTGGAGTTACAGGCCTGCCTCCTCCGTGAATTGTGCTAGCGTTTGGAAATCCTGCTCCCAGCCGAGAAGTGGTGGCCACAGGTGAGTGCGCGGTGTGAGTGCCTGTCACTGCTTTACTGTTTGCCAGTTTGCTTCAGCTGCAGTAGAGACCTCCGTCTGGGGTTAGGGACCACTGTGCGATGCAGCCTTGCTTATGCTGCCTTGCAGGGGAAGGTCCGTGCGGCGGCATTCGCTTCTGGGCATTTGCAGGTGTTTCGTTTCTTGATGGCAGCCTGGCTCTGTGCAGGTTAACAAGGAGATAAAGTGACTGTGAGAACTATTGTTACTTACCGCGCACCTGAGTTCTAAGACCTGCAGCTTTGATTGGCCCGATTAGCGGGTGGCTTGTGGATACCAGAGGTCACCTCCAGAGCTGCCACCAGCTGGGGCAGAGGTGGCCCCCCAGGTGGCCACATGCTAAACGTTCCTGTGCTGGCCGTCTGTGGGAGACCACAGGCAGCAGCCCTGACGCATGGCTTAGAAGCAAAAGTCAACTAACAGGAGAAAAAACTGTTTTCCTGTTCTGTGTCTGCATCCTAAGTCTGGGACGTGGCATCATCCTGGAATAAGTCCTCTTAGCTAGTTTGTGTTTAGCAGCCTGTAAACTGTGTGTGAGGGAGAGTGTGAGGAGAGAATGAGAGAGGGAGAGAGGGAAATACTTCCCTCTATTCTTGTTCTGTTCTGTTTTGTTGTTGTTGTTGTTGTTTTGAAACAGGATCTCACTATGTAGCCCGGCTGGCCTTGAACTCAAGGTGATGCCCCTGAGTGCTGGGATTACAGGCATGCACCTGTGTTAAAAAAAAAAAAAGTTATTTCTGCTTCGTCATTTTAAACAACTGTATACCGTTCCACAGTGTTTAGGTACAGTGCCGTCAATATTTAGTCAGCTCGTGTGTGTGTTTGTGTGTGTGTGTGTGTGTGTGTGTGTGCATGGCATTCTGGACAATGAATTCCCTCCGTCATTGGCTCACACCGTCGGTGTTTATTGGGGAGCTGCAGGGCCTCTTGTGCCAGCCTTAGCAGCCCGGTCTGCTCATGACCCCGGCCCTCACACCAGGATACAGAAAAGACCTGGGTGATTGTCCCTGCCATGGCATGGCAGGGGAGGGAGGGCAGAGAAGGGAGGGACTGGTGACTGTATGCTTCTCCCAGTGCTGTTTGCCAGCACCTGTGGGTCTATGGCAGGGTGCTTGAAGTAGCTTCCTTCTAAGATTTAAGGAAGTTTTTAGTTGGAGTGAATTTCAAATGTGCCGCGCTGCGCTGTCTTCCTGCTCTCCATCTGCTCTGTCTGTGGGAACAGGTGAGCCCATGGTGGCGGACAGGATGGTGGCTCAAGTGGCCAGAGTTTGTAAGTTTTGTCCTAATTCTGTTGCTTTGCTGATACAGGATACGGCCCGTGGGATTTCTTTTTAATTTTTTTTTTAATTCGAGGGGTGCTTTTTCATGTCTGTGTGCTGGCTTCCAGTAAAGTCCATTTTTTAAACTCTGCATAGCCACTGTTTAAAGCTGCACAGTTTCTGTGTGAGGGACAGACATTGGCTGTTTCTGTTGTGTCAGCCTTGCTAAGGCCTGGAGCGGGCCGTGTCACCTCTCAGACTGTCTTGGGGAAAACAGGTGCAGAATTTCAAGTTATTTTATTTTATTTCACTTTGTTGTTTGGGTACTGGAACTTGAACTCATGACCTCGTGCTTGCCAGGCAGGTGCTTATGCCACTGAGCTAAATCCCTGGCCCTGGAATTTCAATTTAGAGTAAGCGCTTTTTGTCTTGTGTGTGTGAGAGTGTGTGTGTGTATGTGTGTGATAGAAGTTGAACCAGAGCCTTGCACGCTCAGCACACACTGCAGCGCTGTGCCCCACTCCTCACCCCACAGGGAGAGGCTGCAGGCACCCAGGGGGCCGAGTGTGAAGAGCATTTCTCCTCCCAGGCACCCTGTGCAGGGAAGCATCATATCGTGGCTGGATTTTCCAGCCTAGGAGCAGCCGAGTCTGACTTGCTGGTTCTTTGCAGGGGTGTGTGTTGTGTGTGTACATGGTCTCTACTGCCTTGTCACTTAGCATCTGGTGACACTGCAGGGTCCTGGGGGTCTCTGCCCTTCCCTGGGGAGCCCTTCCTCCTGTGGGGGTGGCCTGACAGGAGACGAGGTTGTGCTGTGTTTGTGTGGAGGCCCCCCAGGGTGAAGGGGAGTGTGACGCCTGGATTCCTGCTGACGCCTGCATTCTGGCCCCAAGCTGCAGGCTGCTGGCCCAGAGACCTGCAGAACACAGATTCCTCTCCGGGCCACCTCTGAAGGGGCACGAAGCCCCACAGCAGAGTCCCTGTCCCCGGAAGTATCAGAGAGCAAGGACAGATCCCAGACTGCCCGAGTTCCCCACCTAGCCAGACCTGGTGCCTGAGGTTTCTCCCCTCCCCTCTCTCTGTGTGTGTGTGTGTGTGTGTGTGTGTGTGTGTGTGTGTTTCTTGCCATGGCGGACATTGAACCCAGGTTTCCCACATGGTGGCCAAGCACACCACCACTGAGCCACCACTGATACCTCGCCAGCCCTTTCTGTTTTTGAGTCAGGCTGTCACCAGGTTGTCCAGGCTGGCCTGAAACTCATGGTCCTCCTGCCTCAGCCTCCCAAATTCACAGGTGTGCGCCACCGTGCCTGCCTGCCGGAGTTGTTTCTGCTCTCACCGTTTTAGGATCTTTCTTGTTGTTTTCAGATCGGTGAAGGAGTTTTCTTTACCAGTGAGAACAAAATGATCATTTGCGCTCCCAGTTGGTTTCGAGTGTGAATGTGACCCTAGGTTTTGGTGGCAGTGCATCTTGCCATTGTCCAGTGTCCCTCCCCTGGGGACCTGCCGAGATTCAGGCTGGGCGCCATCCCCTGGGCCTTGTCTAGGTGCTGCATGGCACCCGGTTCCTCGTGCGCCTGCCTTCCCCTCGCCCCAGCTCGCCGAGGGCAGAGAGAGTGTATGTGTCTGCCCTGCTTGTCCTGTGTACCAAGTAGGTACTCATCCTCGATCATCGAATTTGCAAACTGCAGGCAGAGTTTCAATCAGTAAGCAGGATTGCCTGGTGCCGAGCGTGGCCACCTGCGAATGCCATTTCTCTCTGCAAGGTCCTGGGTTCCAGTGCCAGGCCACGGACTCAGCAGAACAGGGCTGCTTAGACCTGTGTGATTGGGGCAGTGCCTCTATTAAACGGCGAGGTATTCCTCGGAGGAAGGAGAGAAAGCAGGGGTTCAGTTTTCCAGGACACAGGACCCCTGTGATTCTTCTGTTCCTCTGTTGGGCAAGCTCTGCAGATGAGGGATGAAGGTTTCTCTTGCAAACCTCTGGCTTTGTCCTCTCAGCTTAGTGGCCACACAAACTTGTGCAAAAGCATCATTGGAAATAGCTGGGGCTGGAACCGAGAAGGACTCACTGTTGTGGCGTTTCGGGAGCTTCTCACGAGGGACTCGAGGCCAGGACAGGGCCCAGGCCCTTGCAGAGCACCTGTAACTGAATGGTCCGCAGTGCCCTGATAGCCACACTAGGGTGACAGTCACCAAGTGTCCCTGCAGTAGACCCCATTGCTAGAGGTCGAGCCACGTTCACGTCTCCACCCGACACACACCAAGAGATTGGTGCCGGCTTGGCATGAGTATGCAAGTGTGTGTTCACCACAGGCCCCAAAGTGCAGGCTCCCACGCCGCCATGACACAGCAAACCCCCATTCCCGGTGTGAGAGGGAGGCTCCGGCCGTGTGAGCAGCGTGTCTGGCAGAGCTTCCTACAGGGCACAGCGAGCTGCCTGGCCACCCGGTGAGCCCCTGTAGTGCGTCCAGCATCACAGAAAGTGATTTTCGGTGGAAACAGACCGGCAGCATCTCGGTGTCCACAGGTGCCTCCAACTGACCAGCCTGCGTGGGGCACGTTTTGCATGAGTGTTGTCATCACCCTTTTCCCACTTTGAAAAGGTTACAGACTGTCCCCAGAGACTGGCAAGGGGACATGAGTGCCCTGCTCGCCCACAGCGGGCAGGCAGGTGTCTGAAGGGCCGGGACATGTGGGAGGAGACCCCACGCTCTTCCCGCTGAGAGCTCCCTGTTGGAGCGTGATTTCCAGAAAGGAGGATATGGGCCTGCTGTGTGCAGACGGTGAGAGGCAGCCTCCTCCGTTCCACGCAGTGAGCCCTCCTGAAAGGGGCAGAGGTGCGCGGCTGTGAGAAGATGCAGCTGTGAGAAGAAGTGTGAAGCAGAGAGGGGTCCTGGGGCCTAAGTGCACCCCAAGTCCAAGTTCCTTGAGAGAATGCTGGTGTTGGCAAGGCTAGGAGAACACACACAGCCTGGCATTGTAAGGATGTCTGTAATTCTGTCACTCAAGGAGGCTGAAGCAGGAGGATCACAAGTTGGAGCCCAGTCTGGGAGACTTAATGAGACCCTGCCTCAAAAAATGAGTACTGGGTGGGAGACTCTCGGCGGCCCAAAGGAGAGAGACCCTGGCGCGTCGGGACCTGCACCATGTGGTTGACTCGGGGGTGCCGGGAGAACAAGGAACTCTTCCCCTCTCTGGGGGGCGGCTGAGAGTGTGGCAGACTTTTGGCGGCCTGAAGGAGAAAGATCCTGGTGCATTGGGACCTGTACCATGCGGTTGACTCGGGGTGCTGGGAGAACAAGGAGCTCCTCCCCTCTGGGGAAGTACTCAGACTGAAGTCTCCGGCACGACCTGGAAATAAGGAGAAAGAGATGTGTCTGTTTTCCTTCTGTGCCCGAGACCACCGTCCTTGGCTTTTCCCTGCTCCATTCCCCTGGCTTCGACGAATCCAACGACACTGGTGGTCAGTGTTGTGGGTAGAAGTGCTGTGCTGTCCACAGTGAGGGAGGACAAAAGCCTGGTCACCCTGTGGGGACTGAGGATTTCAACATGGGCTTTCTTAGTAGAACAAGCATTTTTTAAAAAGTATGACATCTTCAAGGACAGAGCTGCTGGGAGACAAAAGTTGAAAACTAGAACTTGGGGGGATTACGCTTCAGAGAGGAAGGGATGAGACCTCCATGGGGGTGTCCCACGCCAGTTACCAGGGCAGCTGTGCTCCGTGTCTGCCTGCGGCCACTGCCTTGCCCACGCCTAGGGCCCAGTCCCTGTGCCTCCCTTGGGTCCCTGAGCCGTACCACTGCTCCCCAGCACCCCCATGTGGACCTCAAAGGTGACGTCCCTGGGGACTCAGGTCCCTTGTGTCTGCTTCAGGCCCCACTGTGACCTGGTGTCCCTTCCCTGCCTTGTCCAGGCGCCAGGCTCAGTGCAGGGCCCTCGCCCACAGATACAGTTTTCAGCTGACCTGCGTCCCAGTGGTTGTCTTGGTTACTTTTCTCTCGTTGCTGGCACAGAATACCTGGCACCCCAAATGAAGGAAGGAAGGTTTATTTAGCTCACAGTTTGTGGAGGTTTCAATCCGTAATCAGCTGGCTCCAAGGCAGGGCGGCCTGGCACAGGGGCTCCACTTCAAGGCAGCACCAGAACAAAAGGGAGACCACTGAGAGAGGGGGAGCAAGCCTCTTTTCCTCCCCTAAATTGTACACAGGCCAACTGCCCTAGCAGGTGTAGTACTCAAAAAAACTCCCTGCCCTCCTCTTGTACGGCTCAGGATGTTTACAAAGTAAGGATGCCTGCCCCCTGCTCAGTCTCTTAGTTAAACTTCTGAACTTCTCTCAAGTTGACACAGTGTATCAACCCTAACAGTGGATTCCTCTGCAAAGGAGGTAGCTGGAGCTGGCCTGTGGGGGGGGGCTCTGTCCAGGTCTCTGCTGGTTACAAACGGGCCCCACCCCCCAGCCCCTTCCCCTCCTCTCCTTGCCTTGAAGCATCCTTCAATGGTGACTGGCTGTGGGGATGGTGGAAAGGATGACTTTGCCTCCCTGAGGCTATTTTTGGCTTTTCCTTTCCTTTTTTCCTTTTCTTTCTTTCTTTCTTCCCTCCACCCTTCCTTGCTTATCCCTTTGCCCACTCCCATCCCCCCTCCTTGTCTTTCTCCTCCTCTTCCTCCTCCTTCTCCTCCTACTCCTCCTCCTCTTCCTCTTCCACTTCCTTCTCCTCCTACTCCTCCTCTTCCTCCTCCTCCTCCTCTTCCTCCTCCTCCTCCTCTTCCTCCTCCTCCTCCTCCTCTTGCTTCAGTTTTATGGATTGACCCTGGGTGCTTTACCACTGGGTCACCACCCTGGGGCTGGCAGTTGTCCTCTGTGCTTCTCCCAGGGATACAGAGCCCCATGCCCCTGCCCTGTGTGCCCCTCAGCCCCGAGACCCCACCCGGAGAGCTCAGCTTCCCACCCTTTCTGCTCTGGGTGCTCAGCGCTGGGGCACTGGCTGGGCGAGGCGGTGTCCCTGAGAGGGCTGCAGACCACACAGGCTTGGCCTTCTCATGCCCACCAGCTGCCCCATGACCGGGAAGCCCCTGCTCGGTACATCTTGGAGCCTTCACCAGACCCTGTGTCCCCCTCCAGCTGTCCTTGTCCCTCCCCAAAACTGGATGCAGGGTTTTGTTGGTGCCGCAGCCAGGGCCGCTCGGCTCTCTGCTGGGACCACCCCGTGCCTTCCGCAGCGATGTTTACCGTGTGCCTGCTGTTGCTCAGCCCGGCCCTGGCCTGGCTGCTGGGGGCACAGTGGGGAGCAGCAGGCCCAGTCCAGATCCAGGGTCCCCTTGTGAAGATCCCAGGTGACGCCGGACAGGAGGGACCCAGCAGAGACGGCGACCCCAGGCCGCAGCGCCGAGCGCTTGTCCCTGAAGTTCGAGTCTCTGGAGAGAGGAAAGCGCTGCTTCTGATTTCCCTCTCAGGAGTGCCGAGAGCCGGGTTAAACTCCTCTTGACCCACATGGGTCAGCAGGATCTAATCTTAGGCGATTATTAACTCTAATCATGAATTTAATGATCTGTGCTCAGGAAACACTGGAGCGGCCACAGGGCCTGTCCTGGCCACCGGCGTGGGCCTGAGCCCTCAAGCAGCCACTGTCCTGTCTTCCTGGAGGGGTGGTGGGGAGGGAGAGGCGGGCTCTGCACTGTTGCGGTTTGCCAATGAGAGCGGGCAGGTGACCCTGGGAAGGTGACCCTGGGCAGGGTGGGCCCGTGTCCCTGGATCAGGACTCTTTCTCGGGAGACCAGGAGAATCCGTGACGGGCAGCGCTGAAGCCTCTGAGGGCAGGTTGCTTCCTGTGCCCGGCTGGCTGGGCGTGCTGGAAGGAATGGTACTGTGTCCTGCCCAGGGGCCACATGTGACAGCGTCCTAGTGGCCGGCTGATGCCAGGCTCACCACCAGGCAACAGTGAAGGGCGGGGGGCTGCCCTCCCCAGGTCGGGGTGATTGAGGCGGAAGGCACATGGTAAAATCCGTCCCTTTGGTGTATGGTTCTGTGTGCTTTGGAAAGCTTGTGGTTTTCAGGGTCTGTGTGTCCTTGCTGGTCATCAGCCAAGGGTCATTCTCAGCTCCCAGGGGTCACCGGTGTTTCTTGGCCCAGGGCTCTCTTTGTTGTCAAAACCAGCAACACGAGCGGGGTGTGGTGATGTAGCGTGCAATCCTAGTAACTCTAGCAGGCTGAGGCAGGAGTGTTGCAAGTTCAGACTCAGTCTGGGCAACTTAGCAACTCAGACTGCCCCAAAATTAAACAAGAAAACAGTGGAGAAGGGCTTGAGTGGAGGCTCCGTGCAGAGGCCTGGGGGTCAGTTCCCAGCACCGTGGCAAAGGGGAGGGAGCGGCCAGTGCTTGGCTGGCTCAGTCCAGGTGGTCAGGGGACACCTGGAGGTAGGGCTGCCGCCAGCCCAGCTCTGAGGGAAGGAGAGCTGTCATGGACATGCCGCAGGGCCGGTGGCCAGCGACGTCTCACTGCGTCTGGGCCCCAGCTCGGGCGCAGACGGCAGAGTGTGCCCTGTGCTGTCCCTGTGTCCCCCAGGGATAAATCCACAGGGCATTTTATAAAAACGAGTGAAAGGGGAGCCAGGGCCAGAGACCATGGCACGGCCAAGGGCTGGCGCAGGGCACAGGGCGCAGGCAGCCAGGGACCTGGCTCCCCTTGTCTCCCTCGTGGGGAAGGGAGGGTGACGGAGGAAGGTGGTGTGTGGTGCGTCTGGTGGCAGTGGCCGCAGCAAACCCCTGCTCTCTAAAGGAGCCGGCAGAGGTGTTCCTTGGCAGCAAATGACACTTTAAAAGGAGTGTGACGTCGGCGTGGATGGTGGGAGAGGGTGAGGGCTCCCGCCGTGTCCCCAGGGCTTCTCCTGGCCCCCAGGGTTTCTCATCTTCTAAATGACACAGTCCTAAAAAAAGGACCAGCTCTGCTGGGCTCCTCAAGTTCGCGGTGCATTTACAGCCGATCCTGAGAGTTCTTACCGTGCTTGGCAAAAATTTTAAACGCGATAGAGCCGTAGTCGCTTTTTCCATTGGTTCTTAAACTTACTTTGTTCGGTTTCTGCTCCCATGTGCTTTCTGTGGGCTTTGCTGCTGAGCAGGAGGAGGCTGGACAGTGGGGGCCTCAGCATGGGGACCCCAGCGTACGAAGAGAAACAGAAAAGGTGATGCTGCGGGCTGACCCGAAGGACACGGGCTGCAGGGTGACCCCGCTGACGGTACTCAGCACGGGGAAAGATGAGGGAGGAAGGACAAGAGGGAGAACCAGAAGATTGTATTTCTAAAAGGGGCCTTGATTTGAAAGCAACTAAATATAAATTATAAAACTAAAAAATACAAGAACTGGAATTATGTACTCTGCAGACAACTCTAACAGCAGAATAGACTACACTGGAAAGAGAATGGGTAAGTCATAAACTAGATTAGGAACGTGTAAAATAAAGCACGAAGAGATGAAAGGATAGAAGTATCGACAAAAAAGGCGCAGTAAATCCCACATCCGCGCCACGGGAAGCCCGGGCAGCAGGGAGGGAGGTGCAGCAGCTCTGCTGGGAGAAGTGGTGACTGCAGTTTGCCCCATACCGATCGAAGCCTTCAAGTCGAAGATTCAGGAAGCCAAAAGAACCACGAGCAGGATTAAAAGAAAATCCCTTCCTAGACACATCCATGTAAAACTAAAGAAGAAACAGACAAAGAAACTGCCTTGAGAGAACTGAGAGGTAAACAGACCTCATCGCCCAGCAGCGCATGGCAGAGCCAAGTTCTGGGTCTTTTTGGGTTTTTTTGTCCTGGGCTTGAACCCCACGACCTGGCCCTTGCCAGGCAGGTGCTTGTGCCTCTGAGCTAAATCTCCGGCCCTAGAGCCAAGTTCTAAACTGAAATGGTGGGCACCAACGGCAATGGAAAGTTGATTTTCCAGAAATACAAAGTTAGTTTAGGTGTTAATCCAGCATCAGAGTGAGAAACGCTCAGGGATAAAATGAGATCTTTGCTGCAACCTGTGACCCTGCTGAAGAGAAGTGTTAGAGAGCTGACGGGGGGGGGGGGCTGTGCCGTGAGTCTAGGTCTCGTGGCTAGGATGAGGTCAGTCCCAGGTGGCCCACAGCCTCCATGCCCTCGAGGGCAGCCCTTGGCATGCCCGCCTGGGGAGCCCCACCAGGCGATTCTGAACTTGGTTTTTTTTTTTTTTTGTCTTTTTGCTACAGGGTCCACTGTGCCTTGCAGACTCACTTTGTAGGTCAGGTTGGTCTCAAACTCACAGCGGTCCTCCTGCCTCAGCTTCCCGAGCCCTGAGATTACAGGTGTGCACCACCACACCTGGCTTTTATTATAGGAAATACATAAGACCTCCGGTAACTGAAACAGTTTCAAAAAGGAGCCACACACCAAAGACGTAAAGTACCTGATTTCAGAATTTATCCTGGAGCTGCTGTGATTAAGAGCGCGTGGCCCCAATGAATGGAGCAGAGTAGGAAGTCCAGAAATAGAACCATGCGTACTGACAGCTGACAGTCAGCGCGGGCCAAGTCACTGTTGCAGGGAGAGAGACTCTGCATGAGGGCGCTGGGCCAGCTGGGTAGCCACGGCCGGCCTCCACCCCGCCGTGTACCGAAGAATAATAATAACTGTTGCTGTGCAGTGTAACAGTGTCACAGATTGTCATGGATCTGACTTTAAGATGGAAAGCTATGAAATTTCAGGAAAAAAGTACAGGAGAAAGTCTCAGTGGATTTGGGATTTGACAAAAGTTCCTTAAATGTGGGCCAGGGATTTAGCTCAGTGGCTTAAGCACCTGCCTGGCAAGCACGAGGTTGTGAGTTTGATCCCCGGTACCAAAAAAAAAAAAAAAAGTTCCTTAAATGTGATTCAAAAAACTTGGGCCATAAAAGAAAAAAAATTAATTAAATTGGTCATATAAAATTATAAATTTTTACTCATCAAAAGACACTTAAGAAAAAAAAGCAAGGGGCTGGGCATTTAGCTCAGCGGCATAAGCACCTGCCTTGCAAGCGCGCGGTCGTGAGTTCGATCCCTGGTACCAAAAAAAAAAAAAAAAAAAAAAAGCCAAACCATAGATGACCTGATTTGCAAAACATGTATCAGAGAAAAGATGTGTCTGGAATATATAAAGGAGTCTTCCAATTCAATACAATGAACCAATTAAAAATGAGGATAGAGGTGTACACCTGTAATCCCAGCACTTGGGAGACTGAGGCAGGAGGATTGCCATGCGTTCAAGGCCAGCCGGGGGGCTACAAAGTGAGTTGAAGGCCAGTCTGAACTGCATAGTGAAACTCTGTCTCAAAAAGGCAAAAACAAGAGGAGGAGGAGGAGGAAAACATTAGAAGTAACTTAGCAACCAAAAACCTGTTGTTTGAGTGGATGGTGAGTGAACACATGGAAAGGTATTCTGCGTTATTAATCATTTGGGGAATACAAATGAGCGTTAGTGGGCGTCACTGTTCACGGCCGCTACCACGCAGGCTCGGGACAGCTGGAGAGGAGCAGACTGACCAGGCGCGTGCGGACAGAGTGAGAGCTCTGCGCTGCCCATGGCTGTGTGACCGCACACAGTATCTTTGGAGAGCATTTTGCAAGTGGACCTAGTTGTGTGGTTGTCAAACACACCATGTGCCCCAAAGGGCTGGAAAGGCCGCGTACTGTGTGACTCCAGCCACACGACACACCACGGAAAAGGCAAAATTATGGGGCCAGCAGAAAGATGAGTGGTTTCCAGGAGGGGGGGATAGGAGGAGCACAGGGTTTGGTTTCATTTGGTTTTGTGGTGATACTGAGCACTGAACCCAGGGCCTTTGCGCTGAGATACACCCCCACCCTTTTCTCTGTTATTTTTGAGATGGGGCCTTACTAGGTTACTAAGTTACCCAAACCGGGCTTGCACTTATGATCATTCCGTCTCAGCCTCACAAAGTGCTGGTGTTACAGGCATGTGCCACCTTGCCCAGGCCGTGGAAGAGGACACGGAAAAGCTCTGTGTTTCCTGCTCAGTTTTTCTGTAAACTTTAAACAGCTCCGTAATACATTCTACTCACATCGAAATTTGCCCTGTACATCATATACCCAGGAATAAACTTTAAAAAGATACACAAGACCTCAGAGATCCAGTTACATTATTGGGAGAAGTGAAATACCCTCCCAGCAAACAGGCAGGTGTACCATGTCCATGGAAGGGGCAGCTCAGGGGCAGCACAGCGTCCCGTGTCTTCAGCCTCGTGAGCCTTTGGAAGACACCTCAGTCCACACCCAGCACACGTCAGTGTCCCCCACCGTGTCCGATTGGACAGAGCTGAGTGCAGGCAGCTTGGTGGCCTGGGTAGCCCCACCTGCACTGCCCCACAGGGTCTTGGGGGGCACCTGGGACTTCAGAGCGGAGAGCGCCCAGTTTTTCTGTCTCTTCCCTGGGTGTTTGCCTCGCTCTTGGTTTCTCTAGGAAGGGGTTCGTCCCGGGGTGTGCTGTGCTGTGTAGACATAGCCTGTGTGCCCTGGGCGGGTTTTCTCCCACAGGATCATCGAGCTCTTCGTAAGACAAGGAGCAGTGTCCAGAGCTGAGCGCCAGTGTTGGGTTCACTTGGTAAACAGCTACCTAACGCCTTCTCGGGGTGGAGGAGGCAGGTCAAGGTGCTGCCTGCCGGGCGCACGGAAGGATGTCAGGACGGGGCCCCAGCCCAAGGGAGCCGGAGGCTTTGGGGAGAGGGACACTGGAGCTCCACAGTCCCATGTGGGAGGACGGGGCCGGACGTGGAGCTGCAGAGCTGGAGAGGGGCCTGGTGGGAGCCGAGGTGTTTACTTGGGCCAGGCACAGGGTTTGCAGTGGGAACTAGAGGGAAGATGAGTATTTACTGAGCCCCACCTCTGTGCAAGGCCTGGGTCTGTGCGTGAGGGACTTAGCAGGGCGCCAGAAATAAAATCCCAGTGCTTATGGGGACCAACCAGACCACATGCAATGACCGAATGGGCACCTCCGAGCGTGTGTGCAGTGGGCAGAGCAGGTGGTGGGTCTGACACTGGGCTGCTGAGGGCACAAGGGACGTCCAGGTGGCCTTAGGCAGAGGAAGAGTCGTGGGGCTTAGGTGAGAGTGCTGTGGAGCGGGCTGGGGCCAAGGACATCCCGGCAGAGTGGGCAGTGGGCCAGGCTCGCAGGAGGGGGCGAGCAAGCGTGACCGGCTGGAGGAATGTCCCTGGCGGGGAGGACATGAGGTCCCGGGAGAGAGGTAGCAGCAGGTCACCGTGGAGGCTCCGGGGCCGCCATGAGGACTCCGGCTTGTGCTCTACGTGAGAGCAGCCGGGGGTGGACGTGCTGGGCCTCCAAGCTGGAACACACTGTGATGCATGGCTGCCAGGGGCTCTATCTGGCTTCGGTTGGGCCAGGGCTGCGTGTAGGTTGCCTCCGAGGCTACGGGGGAGCGAGGTGTGGGCCAGCAGTCCAGGCGTTCAGCCCGGGCCACTCAGCAGGAGCCTGTCTCAAAGATATGACAAAGGGCTGGTGGTGCAAAGGCTCTGGGTTCTGTCCCCAGTGCCACCAAGAAAGGAAGGAAGGAGGGAGGGAGGAAGAGGTTGACGGGGCTTATAGAGGGCCTGGAGGAGCTTACGGGGTGAGGTACCCCAGCGTGTTGGGACAGGGAGACCCTGGCTTTGGATCCGGCCGGCCTCAGGCAGTTGCGTGGCCTGGATGCCCCTTGACCTTGGTCTGTTCCCCAACCTATAACCCCAGTACTTGGGGCTCCTGTGTTTGGCCCCGCGCTGTCCCCTCTCACAGGACCCAGAAGCACAGCTTGGCCCTCCAAGTCCCTGGCACTGGGGCGCCCCAGTGAGCCCTTTGTGGGTACCCTGTGTCTCTTGCTCTTACGCAGAGCTTTACTTCATGGCAGAAAATTCTGTTTTTCTCCTGGAAGCAGATGGCTTCTGTTCCCAGCCTTTAAGTTCTGTGCACTTTAAGTTCGTTCATCCTGGCGTCTGTGGAACAGCGCGGACTGCGGACCATGGCTGGAGCTGGCATTGGACTTGTGGCTACGAATATGGGGTGAGCGTTGAGGGTGCTGGAGCCGCCCCGGATGCGCGGCCTGCGCAGACCTGGCGGCCCCTTCTTTTCACGCTCCTGCTTGTAGAAGGACAGAATGATGGCGCTTTAAGGCTTCTTTCATTTGTCGTGTTGAGCAGGAGCGGGAGCACCGGGAGCTGCTCATTCCAACTACAGAAGCTGGCCCGCTTCCAGCTGGCTGGTCAGCAGACGGGGCCCCGAGGCAGGTAGGCAGGGACCCTGTTAAGAAGCCAGGTTGGGAACGGGACCCGCGGGGTCTCGGGTCAGCAGCTCTCACACGTGTGGATTCCTGGAACTGTGCTAAGCCAGAGGTAGTGCTCACCTATAATCCCAGCCCTCGGCAGATCGAAGCAGGAAGATCACTGCAACTTCAAGGCCAGCCCCAGTTACATAGTGAGATCCTGTCTTAAAAAAAAAAGCGTGAAGAGGTGTGGGTTCTTCTATGCAGACTGCTACTGAAGGATAAGTTACTGCCGGCAGGTACTAAAGCTCCTCCAGTCTCTCTCAAAGGCAAAGAGTGTTTTAAGTGGCATTGCTTGGGCTGGGGATTTAGCTCAGCGGCATAAGCGCTTGCCTGGCAAGTGCTAGGTCGTGAGTTCGATCCCTGGTACCACAAAAAAAAAAAAAGTGCCATTGCTTTAAAATGCCATCGCCATAAGGGACAGAGATAAACTGCAGGAATGCTTCAGGTAGAAACAGACGACCACAAGATGCAATACCTGATCCAAGGCTGGGTCCTGGTCTAGAGAGAAACCGTCCCACCAAGGACCCTGCTGGGGGCTCTGGTAATCGGAGGTCCAGGGCTTGCGTCTCTGGTAAGTTTCCCAAGTCATTCGGTGTGCCGTGGTGTGTAAGCTCCCAGCTACCAGACAGCTCAGCGTCTGGGGGACAGGGCGGTGACACCCCCAGGCACGTGCATACACACGCATACCCACACGCACACTCACACGCGTACCCGTACAGTGTTCCTCGTGCCCTTCCTTCGTGTGGCCTTTTCAGGTCTGGCTTTTCTGCTGCAGGACGGTTCCCAGGGACACCCAGTGCTCCCGCCCTGGTCATCGCCTGGCCAAGCTGGGCGCAGCGCGTCCGTCCCTCCGCACGGCTGGCTCTTTCCGGAGTGCACGCGAAGGGTCACTGCCTGTTGAGCCGCTGTGACCGTTTCCATATCGGGTTTTTTTCTTTCCAGCAGCTCTATTGAGAAGCAGCTGACCCACCATGCAGCACTGACACAGAGCATACAGTTCTGTGCCTTTAACAGACTCACCGGCTCGTGTAACTGTGGCACAAAGTTTAGAACATTTTTGTCTCTCCCCAAGGAAGCCCCTTAGCGTCTGAGCGTTCAGTGGCCTTTCCTCCAGCACTCCCAGCCACACCCCAGGCCCCCACTGATCTTCCTGTCTAATCAACATGGTCTGTGCCTTTTGTGCAAATGCAGTCACACAATGCGTGACCCTTTGCGATTACCTTCTGCCTGCCACTTAGCATAGTTACTCCAAGGTTCACGCACGCTCCAGTGTGTGTCTGTACTACACTTTTCTCTCTCTCTTTTAAATGAAGAAACTTTTTTTTTTTTTTTTTTGGTCTTTGTAAGACAGTGTCTCCCTATGCAGTCCAGGCTGGCCTCGAACTCACAGCAATCCTCCTGCCTCAGCCCCCTTAGTGCTAGGATGACAGGCCTGTGCCACACGCCCTTTATTTCCTTTTATTGCCAGAAATATTCCGTGGTATTGGGAGGCAACGTTGTATTGTGCCGTTTTTCAGTTGGTAGAGGTTTGGTTTTTATTTTTTGGCTGCTGTGACCCGTGTAGCTGTGACAGTTCGTGTGCAGGTTCTCGCGTGGGTGGGTGCTGCCGGCTCACCTGCTGGACCGTGTCCGAAGGGCTGCCCCGTATCCGCCCGCAGCAGCGAGGGAGGTTTCCAGTTTGTCCACAGCTTGGCCAGCACGCGCTGGCGTCTCTTTCTGCTTACAGCTGTTTTGGCAGAGGTGTGAGGTGGCGTCTACAGTTTTAATTTTCATTTCCCTGTTGGCCCAGGGAACTTCTTCATGTGCCTGAGGGCCGTGTGTGTGTTTTCTTGGGGAAACGTCTACTCCTGTCCCTTGCTCGTTTTTAAAGGTGGGCGGGCAGGGCATTTGTCTTTCTGTCACTTGAGTTCTAAGCGTCTTTAAATGCATTCTGTATCAGGCTCCTGCCAGACACATGATTTGAAAACATTTTCTTTCTTGTGTTAGTTGTTTTTGTACTTCGTTGTGTGAATGTTTCAAATTTTGATGTCCAAATGATTTACTTTTTTCCCTTTAGATAACTGCGTTTGGGTGTGTGTACAGGTTTTCCACCTAGGTTATTTCCCTGGGCTCCATGCCCAAGAGTGCAGCCCGCTGGTCGTCATACTGTGGCACCTTTGGACGTGAATTCAGCAGGTTATAGAAGGAATATAATGTGTGGGATGCAAGAGTAGATAATAATAAAAAATTGGGGTATTTTTACACAGTGGAGTACTACTCAGCTATAGAAAAAAGAAAAATTCAAGGTAAATGGATGCTCATTAGTGAAATAAATCAGACTCACATGTGTAAACTCCTTTGTATAAGAAACTGAAAGAGTAAATAAGGTCCAAAAGGTACAATAGATAATGTGAAAGGGAAGAAACTGCTCAAAAGGGAAGAACAACTAGGATGGGAGAAAGGAGAAAAGAAGGAAGGAAAAAATATATATACACACACACAAGATTGCTAAGATAATTTGTGCTACTACTTCTGTTAGTTCATGGAGAGAAACAGGTCGTGCTTACATTGTTTGGTCTGGTTTGCTTATCTATATCTTGTAATCGGAGCAAATATTTCAAAGATCAAAAAGTGCAAAATAGTGACCATGGTTAATTTCCTATCATCTTGTTTTGAAATCCTATATCATTTTTATTGTTTTGTTTTTAGTTTTTTGTTTTCTTTTAATATCTTTAAAATAAAAAATTTAAAAAGTTGTAGACACAGTGGTGGTATAATCCCAGCATTCTGGGAGACTGAGTTAGGAGGGTTACATTTTTGAGCCTAGCCTGAGTAACTTAGTGAAACTGGGTCTCAAAAAATAAAATAATAAATGAATGTCTTTCGAAAGCTAAGGATGTTTAAAAAAATATAAGGATGCACTTAGTATAAAGGCCTTGGGTTAAGTGTCTTTTTAAAAAATTTTTTTTATTTTAAAGAGAATAAAACAGAACAAAGCAAATCAGAATAGAACAATGCAAGCAACTCAAGACTTCAAAACAAGGCAACAGGAAATCAACAGTGGCTGCCATAATGTCTCTTGTTTTCTTCAAAATAGTTGTCCATATCTTCACACGCAATGATATCAAACATAACAAAATAGTATAAAATCAATCAAAAGAATGAAAGCATTACAGGACTTCAACACCAGATAATGGGAAATGAACAATGGTTTCTATAATGTCTCATTTTCTTCAAAACAGTTGTGCATACTGTCACACATAATAAAATCAAAACACAACAGAGTAAAACTGATTAAACAAACGAATGAAAACATTATAGGACTTCAAAACAAGATAATAGGAAACCAACCATGAATACCATAATACATCCCATTATGTTCAAAATAGCTGCCCACACCATCAGACACAGTAAAATCTAACAGAACAAGACAGAACAAAACCAAGCCTAACAAAATTGTGAAAATAATATGAGTTTAAGCCAAGACAGTAAGAAATTAACAGTGTCACTACCTTCTCCTCCCAGGTATTTCCTCCCCTATCACTTTTATAATATACATTGATCCCTATAACTCGTGGTTTTTTATGCTAGGGTTCACCCATACGAGTTCAAACTGTTTCGCCCATGAACATGATCTCCAGTTGCATCCATTTACCTACAAGAGCCTCAAGATTATCCTACTTTATAGTTGGGTAGCTTTCCATGGTGTGAAAATACCATATCTTTCTTATCCATTCTGTGGTTGATGAGAAAGTTACCCTTGCTTTTTTTCTGATCTCCTGTTGTATGGAACAATTGTTTTCTCTCCTTTAATTTTCAGTCTATAAATTTCCTTTCAAGTTAAATGTATTTTTTTATTTTTTTTATTAATTTGAAGGTAGTAAAATACAACAGAACAGGATGAAATAAAGCCAATTGAGACAGTGCAGTGAAACTGGTACAGAACTTCACAGCAGGTTACCGGGATAACAGTAATAGGTGCCATAGTATATCTAGTTATCTTCACAGTAGTTGTTCTTTCAATCAGGTATGGCAAAACCAAAGAAAATACAGAACATTATAGAACTTATCAAAACAGAATATTGAATAGAGCAATACTGTTAATCAGGACAAAGCAAAACGGTGATAAAAATATTTGCCTACAAAGTGATGGTAGAAGGAAAGCCCCCTTATTTGCTATATTATACATGGTCAGCCTCCCAAGAGAGGCTCAGATTTCTGGCCCCCACTTGCTAATGGGGGTGGTGGTGGTGGTATGTTTGATTCTCAGCCCGTGTGCTGGTATGCTCACAGCCACTTACCGGGGCGGCAGGCTGCTTGCTCCGTTTCCCAGCGCCATAAGTTCCAACATGGCGCAGATCTCAGGAGATGCCGCTTCTCACCCTGTTGAGTTAAGTTTAGTATCACACTCACATACTTGACTGAAACTCACCATATTAGCTGGACGAATCCTACCTTTGTAACTAATACAGAAGAACCTATTTGGGGGCAAAAGGCCTAAGGTAATTCGCTTGGGAGAAATGGTGCCAGTGTCCTTGATTGTCCAAATGCCCCAAATTACCTTTGTTCCATACCTTGCTCCAGATAACAAAAATTCATGTAGGTCATAGATTTGAATATAGAATCTAAAACTATAGAGCTTATGGAAGAAAACACAGGAGAAGTGCAGGAGAAACCCTGTGTGACCTGGGGTTGGCAGAGACACTATAGCTGTGGCACTGAGCATATCCACAAAAGGAAAAATCGGTAAATTGGACTTCATTAAACTAAAAATTGTTCTTCGAAACAGAGTCTTAGAAGACTGAAAACACAAGTTACAGACTTGAAAGAAATCTGTGTAAAGCATGAACTGGAAAAAGGATTGTATCTAGAGTACAGAAAGAATCTCCTAGAAGAAAAAAAACTTCTAGAAGAAGAAAATCGCCCATTTTTAAAAATGGACGGAAGATTTTAACAGACATCACTAAAGGCGACACATGGATGACGAAAGGCACATGAGAAGTTTGGACATCTTCAGTCAACGGGACAGCACTAATGCTGCCCAGAGCCCCCGCCCGTGTGCCATAGCTGTCCCCAGGGCCACCCAATGCCACACGCACACATCGGTTCGGCCACTACTGGGAGACCATGGCAAGCGTGGCCCTGCCTCATGGACCTGACTGCGGGGAGCAGACAGGGCGGTGCACATACACTGGGAAACCAGTTAGCGCCTTCCTTAGACGTGGAGCAGACGCCGACCACGTGCCTCGGTCACCCACTCTCCCGTGTTGAGCTGAGAGAAAGGAGGTTGGGTGCCGTGCAGCGCCTGGTGCAGGGGCGTGGATGGCAGCCTGGAGGTGGCAAAGCTCGGGAGCAGCTCAGAAGGTCGTCAGCAGAGCGTCGGACTGTGCTTATCCACCCCCCGGAACAGGACTTGGAAATTAAAACGAAACGAGTGGTTAACATGCCCCATAACACAGATGAAACAGGTGAAACAGATGAGACAAGTGAGAGAAGCCAGGTTCTGCCGGGCGCATCTGTACCCCCAGCTGCTTGGGAGGCTGAGGCAGGAAGATCAGTCTTTCAAGGACAAGCTGAGGGACTTAGCAAAAATTTAAAACAATTTTTTTAAATTTATTTTAAATTTATACAAGGGCTGAGGATGTGGCTCCGGGTGGGCGCTTGCCTCGCACGCGTGGGGCCCTGGGTTCAGTCCTCAGTGACAGACACAGAAGGAGCGAGGGAAGAGAACTTCTAACAAACCCCACGCTCCCCTTTCGTGAGAGAAAGCAGCCCTGGGAAGGGGACCAGAGGGCACGAGGACCCTGTTGGGGTGACAGGTTTTGTGTGCTGTCTTGATCGTGACAGTGGCACCATCGGTCTCTACACATGTCACAGCCTGTCACATCTGCACTCTGTGTGCAGCTCACCGTGCCAGTTACCTGTCAACAAGGCTGCTATTTTTAAATGAAAACAAACAAAAGATTGGTGCTCATCAGTACCGTGGCCTGGGCTGGACAGGCCTCCTCTGCGGGTCCAGACTCAGGTGGCCCTTGCGATGACACCTGCAGAGAAAATGAGTCCGTGTGCTGCGTGGGCAGACAGCAGCGTCCCCGCTAACCACGTGACCTTCCGAGTTGTCACTCGGCTTCCAGCCTCAGCTGTGCAAACAAATGGGCATCTCATCTCAGCTTCAAACTTTGCTAAAAGCGCCGGCACAGAATTGTAGTCTCCCAGTGGAACGTCTGTCCTCTTTCTCTCTCCTTCCTCCCATCCTTCTTTCTTTTCTCTGTGTGCGTGTGTGTGTTGCTGAGGGCTGAACCCAGGGCCTTTGCACTGAGCCGCACCCCCAGCCCTGTTCATTTTTTTTCCACTTTGAGACAGGGTCTCACAAAGTCTCTCACTTGCCCAGGATGGACTCAGACTTGCAGTCCTCCTGCCTCAGCCTCCCAGACAGCTGGGACTAGAAAAACGACCTGCAGGTAGTGCAGAAACCAGATCATCAAATCCCAGACATTGGTAGTTAGAAAGCCAAGCTGAGAAGCGGCACCGAGAGACTGCGTGATCCTGCAGACCAGGAGCAGAAACCAGAGGCTGTGCTGGCCCCGGTGTCCTGTGACCCCAGGTTGTTATCTTGATCCCTCCGTACTTTAGCTTCTTATCTGTAAAGCAAACACCATTGCAGTGTGTGGCCCGCTGGGCTGGACAGGGCTGGCAGGAGCTCATAAACACGCAGATCGAGGTGGCGTGGGCACCGCCTGCCAGCACGCTGACTTGGGAGTCTAGACGAGGTGTGTGAGTTGAGTCTCCCTCTAAAACCTCGCTGGCCGATGGCCCCAGCGAGGGTCAGCGCCAGGAGCCTGGAAGGGCTGGGAGGGCACAGTGGGCTCTGTGCCCCTCAGCCTGCCGGATGCGGCCCTGACCCGTGTGCAGGGCTGGAAGGCGTTTCCATCAGCGTTTCCAAGGTATTGATGTGTTTTTTGCTTTCCGTGTTGCTGGTGAGAAATCTGAACGCACTCTGAGGTTCGGCCCTGGGCCCGGGACCTGCTGTCCCCCTCCAGGGCTGGGGGGACCTTGCTCGGGCCCCAGTGCGTGCCGAGCACTGTGTACCCACTTGGCCCTGGCAGCGGGGGGCTGTGACCTGCATCCTGAGCAGCGCCCTGTCTCAGGAGCACTGTGATGTGGCCGAGTTCCTGCTCCTGGACTGGTCCTCTCAGTCCCCCTCTCCTCCCACATTTCGTCTGCCTTTGCACTCTGTTTTCAGTGAAATTACGGAATTTCGGGGGTTTTGGTTTTGGTTTTTTCGCAGCAGTGGAGCACGTACCACCAAGTCACACTGAGCTATGCCCTCAGCACTTGTTATTTTTCCACTGTGAGACAAGATCTTGCTTGGTTGCCCGGGTTGGCCTCAAACTTCAACCCTCCCGCCTCGGCCTCCTGAGGGCCTGGGGTCACAGTGTGAGGCGCCACATCTGGCTGTGAGGTTACAGCCTTTATCTCACAGGCTGGCTGCTGAGGTGTGAGCACGTGCGTGTTGCTGGAGAGCTCTCGGCCCGGGGCGCCCTGCTTCCGGCACGCTGCTTCCCCGGCACGGTCCCTGCACGCGGGCGGCGTCCCAGAGACTCCTTGTGGCTCTCCGGTCTGGGCCACATGTTCAGAGCTCATCCACCCTGGCGAAATGCGACATCATTGTCTTGATCTGAAATCCGAAGGAGAAAGTTCAGGAAGCAAAGTCTAGAAGTGGCCTCACGTCTTTATCAACTTCCGGAAATTGTAACACCAGAGGTAACCTTCCGAGCACAGACCGTGCCCGAAGGGAAGACCTGTGTGCGCGGTTAATCCCGCCGATCCCCGTGAGCTCTTCCCTGGAAGCCGGAGACCCCGGCAGGGGACCGTCCTCGCCCTGGCAGGCCGGTTCGCACACCTGCCGGCGCTCAGGACGGGCAGCAGGCTCGTGCCTGCGGCCGTCACCTAGCTGGAGGGATCCGCTTCCTGCCGGCTGCCTGGCCTGCCGGGGTGTCCTCAGCCCTCTTGGGGTCCCCATAGCACAGCTCTTACTTGCTTCCCCTCTACCCGCCCTCTCCCCTCCGCTCCAAAGCTGCACCCCAGCAGGGGGAAGAGCTTACCGGCTGGCGCTGAGCAAGGCCAAGGGGTGGCACCTGTGCCACGGCGCCCCAGGCAGTGGGACGAGCTCGCCACGTAGCTGCTCTGAGCCCCAGCTGGCCGTGCTCAGCTTTGGGCTTCTGAGTTTCCAAGGTCCCAGCTCCAGGTCCCGGTTCCTCCCCAGCCACGGTGACAGTGCTGAGAACCTCGGAGGTCACTGCCGTCAGCATTGTTGTTACCTCTCAGAAGAGGGGACAGGTAGCTGAGGTGCCATAGCCCCCACCTGTCACCTTGACTTCTTGGGAGGCTGAGGCAGGAGGATCCAACCTAGGCATCTTAAGGAGACCCTGCCTCAGAATAAAAAAAGGGCTGCGGTGTAGCTCAGGGGCAGGGCACTTGCTTAGGTACTGAGTTCCATTTCCAGTGCTTAAAAAAGAGACTAAAAAGAGGACAGGTTTCCAGGGGCCGAGCCTGCGCCTCCTTCGATGCCTGTCTCCGCCTGCCTGCTGCTCCCTGCCCCACAGTTGTCCTTCTCTGTATCTTCCGGATGTCACAGTTGTCACTGCCCGGCTGCCGTAGTCACCTAAGCCAGAGCACACATCCCTTGGCCCTGTCCCGGGTCCCCTTGATGCCAGCGCTGCACCTCCCTGCTCCTGGGCACTGCCCCGTCTCCGGCTGGGATGGTGACAGCAGTCCCTGAGGAGCTGGGCTGCACCTGGTCTCGGTTCCTCGGACTCCAGCCCACCCTGCTGCCAGGAGGTCCCCGAGTGGGGCTCCCTGCACCGGCTCCTGACTGTGGGGCTCCACGAGGGGCGCCTGCCCCTGCACAGGGACCCAGCACCTCACTCGTAGGCCAGCCACACCCGCCACGTGCAGACTCTCCCAGGTGCTCGGCAAAGTGACATCGCTTGATTCACAGACGGCCGAAGCCGAGAGAGGCCGCACTCACCACTCTCACAAACCTGGGTCCCCACGGCGGGGCTGGAGCCCAAGTGGTGGCAAAGGCCCAGCCAGCGTAGCTCCCAGCACGTGCCCGGGGCCGTCTCGGACCAGCCAGCCCCAGGGGAGCCACCACTGCGGACCCCGGCTCTGTCCCTCATCGCATGGGCAGAGGACTCACCCCTGACCCCCAGAACTGGGAGCAAACGGAACAGACCGGGGCAGAGCCCCTGAAGCTGGAGACCGCTGTTGCTTGGTCGCGCACAGCCAACATGGAGTGGACTAAGCAGCCACTTTATCTGATGGTGACAGAGGCCGTCGGCACTGGGGTGCTCTGTGCCTGCTTTGTGAGGTCTCGCCTCATCCCCATCGCGTCTTCTTGCTGAACTTCTAGTGACCATGAAGGCTCCGTCTTGGGTGTCCCTTCCTTTGCGGACTTACACCCCCTGGACCTCGAGTGTCACCTCACCCCTCCCAACCCGCACTGCCTTTTTTTCCCCTGCAAATGACACTCAGGAGGCCCACCCTGTGCTGCTATTAGACTAGGAAAATTAAAGAAAAACACCTGGAATTCTCCCCGGGGGCCTGATCCCAGAATGCGCCCCGTGTGCCTCACTGCCTCCTGTCCTCAGTCCCCATCTCCTCCCTTCTGCTCCTGCCCCAGGGCGCTGGCCCCTCAAGGCCGGGACCCCTCAGCTCAGTTGGTGTCCGTCCTGTCCCCCACTCCATGTGTGGCCCTCGAAGTCCCAGAAGCACAGCCTCCAGCAGTGTAAAACTCCACACGGAGGCCGGGGTGGTCTTGTGAGTTACCCCGCATCTGCCATCTTGCTGTGGAACATGAGCAGGCCTCCGGGGTCCTGGTGTGTCTCGGTCATCTGTCCCTGGCTGTCACCCGATCACCCCACACTGATCTGCTCCAAGGTCTCTGTCTGTGCAGATGTAAAGCCTCCGAACCACGAACACGATTGCATTTCCGGTTGGCTCTCAGTCCGCACGCCAGGGCTCTCCTACCCAGACGTGATGCAACAGACGCGAGACGGGTCCGCACGTGTGGCTTTTCTTTTGTGATTTGGATGGCGCTGTGCAAGAGGGGGATGTGAACTGCCCACGTTCAGAAAATCTTTTAAAGCGCTGGGTTTGGAACGGAAGTGGCACATCCTGTGTGCAGCAGTACACGGCGGGGCCGCTGTCCTGGGACACGTGGGGGCAGCACACTCCTGCACCGCGGAGACGGGCCGGGAACAGGGCTCCTGCTTTGCACTGGGCTGGCTGGTGCTTTTGATTACCAAATGTCAAGTTTAAGGCCAGCAGCAGTCTTGGGAAAGACCCAGACGCCTCTGACTGAACCCGGGCAGGTGCAGACTGGCTTGCATTCAGCCTGATGTGCTCATGCCTGGTCCCGGCCTCCTCACCATGGCCAGGGCCTCCCGCCACCACCCCGCTTTGAACAGGCCGGTGGGGTGCCGACCGTCTGCAGGGGGTAATGATTAATCTGCTTCCAAGAACCTTGGTACCAGGTGAAGGTACAGAGAGCTCCGATGCTCTGTTTGTTTATCCGGAAATGTTGTTAGAGCCCAGCCCCCACAGGGAGCCAAAGGCTCTGCAGTATGAAATGTGATCTCTGAACAACTCGACTGACTCTGCCGAGGGAGTAAATTAGAAGTCACAGCCCCTGGACGCTGTCCTAAGCTCCTCCGAGAAGCCCCCCCACCAAGCCTCAGACCGTGGTCAGGCGCCCAAGCTGACCCCGCTGCAGGGGGACAGCTGAGAGGTCAGAGGCTGAAGTCTGTGTCTGTGCCTCTGCATGCACGTGGCACACGTGTGCATTCTTGTTTTGTTTGTTTGGAGACAGGGTCTCACTGTGCAGTTCAGGCTGCCTTGAACTCACTTTGTACCCCAGGCTGGCTTCAAACTCACATCGATCCTCCTGCCTAAGCCTCCCGAGTGCTGGGATTACAGATGTGTGCCACCACACCTGGATCACGAGCGTAAATTTTGCGAGTGAATTCCATCTGATTGTGTAACAGAAAACTTCATAGCTGACCCAGGGCTCAGGCTCCCTGCTATGCTGTGTGTAATTTGAGAAAATATTGACCAAGGGCCTTGCAGGTCCAGGAAACTGGACAGTAATTCAGGGCTGTGAGGATGCGTTCGATGCAGCGGGTACCCTCGCCTACCCTTGGTTTTCTTTTATTCCATCTAAATGACAAAACTTCCTGTTTTTGGTTCTGGGTTTCGAAACCCCTCAAGCTGGGGTCTCACGGTGTTGGCCAGGCTGGCTCACACTCGTGATCCTCCTGCCTCAGCCTCCTGAGCAGCCAGGACCACGGCACACCCTGTTGCGCTCGGTCTTGAAGCATCGCCTTGGTCCTTGGCAGCGGCTTACCGGGAAGCCTTCCTGCTGTCTCCATCTGTTGCTGCTAAGGCAGAGTCAGACGTAATCTGGGCACCTCGTTACCACCCATTGTTCTTAAGGAATAGCTACTACATGCTAGGCCCTGGGGCCAGGCTGCACTCGCCTGGCAGAGGCCTCTGCGGAGGAAGGGGTGGCACCCCCCCCCCCGCCCTGCATCCTCATCACTCTGCCCTGTTGGCCCCTGGCTGTTGTGTAATGCTTCGATTTTTGGTTCCTTTTCATGCTGTTTCAGCCCCCGCAATGATTTTACTTCTCTCTGCAAACGTCTGGTGACTTTTCCTGTGCAGAATCCCTTAGACCCCCTTTCTGATGTGCATTCCATCTTTGCCATCTTTGGACACGCTGCGTGGCTCTTTTGCCACTTGGGTGACGCAGGCCGCAGCTGCTCTTGCCAACGGTCGCTTGGTTACCGTGGCGCAGGTGACTCGCTGGCCCCCGTGCTGTGCTGTCCTGTCCCCCACCACGGCAGGGGCTGTCCTGGAAGTACGTGCGGGGACCAGGCCAAGCAGCCTGCCTGACCGTGCAGCCTCGCATCCCGGGCTGCCACAGAAGCTGGCACAGAAGCTGGGGGCCTCCGGGGTGGCGGGCTGGGTCCCCCTCGGCCTCCAGAATTATGCACTCGCCTGGCCTCCTCTTCCAAACGGTCCCACGTGGAGCTGCCGGCCGGGGACAAGGCCTGGCCCCTGCAGCTTTCCTGCCTCTGTGTGTTTCTCTCTCATTTCCGGTTCAGAGCTTGTCACTTGCCCCACCTCGTGGCTCCCACAGGGCCGTGTCCAGTGATCAGTGTTCAGTTACGCAGATCTAAAGACCCACGCCCAGAGCCAGCCAGGAGGGAGCCGCAGCCACGGGGGAGCCCGCCGTTCCCTCCTGGCTCCTCGAGGGGTGAGGGGCACAGGGCGGCAGAACCGCCCAGCCCGGTAGCTGAGGTGGTGGGGACCGTGTGTGACATTCTTGCGCCTGACCGGAGGCTGCAGCAGCAGCAGGGGCGCCCAATGCTTCGTTATGCTGGGAACCTAGGGGCCGGCGGTCGGGGTGAGCCGTGTGACCCTGCTGTCTCTCTGGGGGACTGGTGCAAAGAGGAGAGGCACTTAGCTGCTGCGGAGTCCACACCTGGCCTCGCTCACGGTGTGGATTTTATCTCATTCACCGCAGGACCAGCGCTGCTCCAGACAAATCTCAGCTACTCACTCAAAGGGGCGCAAAGCCGCCAAGCCCAACAGCAAGATGTCAGAACTTTCCATGACACCAAGGAGACCTGCCTCATGGTCACCTTAGCTGTCCCGGCTGGGGCAGGGACAATCTTGGACACGGGAGGCCGCAGCGGGGAGAAGGGAGGCGGCCACCACCGGCCGTTCAAGGCTGAACTTTATGGCCGTATCGTGAGGGGTGACTGTAAGGACTGTGCTTTGAACTCTGTACTCGGCCAGCATAGGGGCCGCCCATCGGCTCCTGCTGTGTTTATCCTTCCTCGACTTCCCTCCGACACAGGGCAGGCCGAGGGCGGCGGCGGGCTGCGGAGCAGCTGAGTGGACACGAACCCGTGGATTCGCAGCTCGATGGGGCCCATCCATGGCAGAGAAAGTCTCCCAGAGCCCACAGGAGTCTGAGTGTCCCGTTTTCCTGTGTCTCACGGGTGCCCGTGCGAGTTGCCGGACGTCGTCCCAGCGGGAGACGTGGGTTTCACAGAAACACGGAGTCCGTCCCGGTGCGTTTCTCGGGGAGGCTGGTGCGCCCCTCGGTCTGCGTGCAAAGCTGTGGTTTACATTACACGAACCCACGACGTACCGGTCCCGCCCAGATGTGTTCATGGGTGGACACTGGCCGTGGAAAGTGACCTGGCTCGCTGTGGCCATGGCGGTGTGGAGCCTGAAGCCAGGGCCACGCTCGCCCTCCCTGAGCCGCACTGAGGAGAGCGGCGGGTTCCCCGGGCCCCGGCGGGGGAGCCGTCCGGAAGCTCAGCGTCCCAGGGTCCACCTCTCCGGAGCACCGAGGACCAGCGGGCTTAGGGAGGCCACAGGATGCAGGGCTGTAGGGAGGCTGCTGCGACGGGAAGGGCGGTCCCCGCAGAGGCACCCGGGGGAAACTGTGGCCCGGTGGCACTCGGCGCCCTGGGTCCGTGCGGGGCAGAAGGAGGGTGCCAGCCGTGGTCAAGCGGGGATGAGTTCCGAAGGCCCGGAACCGTGCTGAGGAGCCCAGGCCTCATCGGACTCACAGGAGGCGGCTGAGGTGACCAGACGGGAGGGCGGTGCGGGCCACACAGGAGGGCCGCCGGCTCGCCCTTGCGCCCGTGTGGGAAATGCTGTCTCCTTAGCTGGCTGTCTTATTTCAGGACAACCCACGTGAGCGACTTCCATGGGGACAACTGGGCCTTCAAGGTGATGTGGCACACGGCACACTGGCCAGCTGCCTGTCCCTGGGTCCCCAGCCTGAGGCTACCAGCCGCCCTGTTGTCACTAGGGTGTTTCAGCATCTCTAGTGCTCGGTGTTCTTGTCTCTGGAACATTCTGGCACAGGACTTCTACACAGCCTGCTGAGGCCTCATCCCAGGTGCCCCTTCTGGTCCTCAGTCAGCAGGGCCTCCTGTGTAAAATACCTACTCTTTCTCATTCCTGCCTGTGTCATGTCATCGCCACTGAAGGTTCTATCTTACACTGGCTTATTTGTTCCCCATTTGTGTCCCCACGAGAAGCGGTGCCCTGTGGCCTCAGGGACTCTGCTTTTGTGCATGACTGTAGCTCGGCACCTCGTGTGCTGTGGTGGGCCGAGGTCGTGGTCAGGAGAATGGATGGTTTCCAGGTGCATCTTACATTTTGTTGCTCAGAGAGTCCTCATTTTCTGCCAGGGGTGATGGCACACACTGTAATCACAGCACTCCATGAGGCTGAGGCAGGACGCTCCCAAGCTCGAACCCAGCCTGGGCAACTCAGTGAGACCCAGAGGCCCCGGGTTCAATCCTAGTACTGAAAACAAAAAGCGTCTTGCTAAAGTATTTCCCAGGAGCCGTGGGTAGCAAGGTGGTCAGCGCTGCTGCCGTTCACCTCGGAGGTCAGGTGTGCCTTCCATAGTGAGTGAGCCCTCCAGTTTCCGCTGAAGAACAGAAACGGGTGCCCTTGCCTGTCCGTTTTACCCCCGGCTTCTTTCCTCCCACAGGTCACAGCTCAGTGGCAGGACTGGCTCCACCTCCCCGCCGACATGGTGGACATGGAGAGCCCCCTGTGTCCCCTGTCCCCCTTGGAGGCCGAGGACCTGGAGAGCCCACTGTCCGAGTACTTCCTCCAGGAAATGGGCGCCATCCAGGACATCTCGCAGTCCCTCGGTGAGGACAGCTCCGGGAGCTTCTGCTTCCCCGAGTACCAGTGTCTGGGCAGCGGCCCCGGCTCGGACGGGTCAGTCATCACTGGTGAGTGTGTCCCCGCCTCCGCGGGTCTGCAAGCGTTTTCCCGGGAAACACAAAGCCACACCGTTTAGCAAAGCGATCTTGATGTGAGTTATTGTGGCCGCCGTGCAGGACCCCAAGTCTGGTGTCCACGGGGTCCCTTCCCGGACACGTCACTGCAGAGCAGTGACACCTGCAGGTCAGTCCTGCGATGTCAAAGGTAATTCTTTAACACGGAGACTCCTAGTGTCACAGAAACCGCTCCCTGGAAATTCGTATTAACCCTCCCCCGACTCCCTTCATCCCGTGGAAAACCACGTCCCCAGCCAGGTGTGGTGGCACACGCCCGGTACCGCAGCACGCTGGGAAGATCACAACTTCACACCCAGTCTGGGCAACCTAGCAAGACCCTGTCTTCAGTGTAGAGAAGAGGGAGGGTGGGAGGGGCAGCTGGGGACACGGCTCGGTGTGGAGGCCGCGGGCTCAAGCCCAGCACCGCAGGAGAGAAGCAAAACCCACGTCAGGACCAGACAAGACGGCACCGCAGCATAGTGTGTCCTCTGCTTGGTTAGCCCGAGGGGCCCTGCGCAAAATCGAGGCTCCGTCTTTCTCGGCCCCACCAAGCGCAGCTGGGCTCAGGCATCCCCCATGGAAGCAGCAGTGGGCAGCAGTGGAGGGGTGGGCCTGGCCAGAGAGCAGCCCACAGGGGCCGACAGTGGTGAAGGGGGCTGCGCTAGGGGACACAGAGGGACAGGGACACGGAGGGAAAGGTCCTGTGCCGCTCCCTGCCCTGACTTCCTGGCTCGGAGCGTGTCTCACCCTTCCGTCCTCTTTCTCTTATCCCCACTCTCAGAAGTGGCCACAGGCACGCGGGCTGAGGGGACTCATCTCCCAAGCTTTCAGATCTCGCTTTGTGTTAATTTAAGAGACCGAGATTAAGACGACTTCCGGTTTGTAAATTAGACCTGTCATCTGAGCTGGGCCAGCTGCTCTTCTGGAAGGACCATTCAAACTGTGCGGAGTCCGCGTGGCTTTTTCCTCCTGGTATTTCGTCCCAGTTTTGTTGGCGCTCACTTGACATACAATAAATTGCGTGTATTTAAAGTACACCACTGGTCATGGTGGCGCACGCCTGTCATCCCAGCACTCGGGAGGCTGAGGCAGGGGGATGGTTGCAAGTTCAAGACCAGTTTGGGCTGCAAATCGAGCTCAAGGCCAGCCTGAATGGCATAGCACAACCCAGTCTCAAAAAGACTAAGTAAATAAATAAATACATAGGTACATAAAATAAGAGGATTATGAAAAAAGTTTTGAATAAATAAAATGCACCGTGTGATGTGTGCACATGGGCACACACCCGTGACGCCATGGTCACAATCAAGGCAGCGCGACCCTCTCCGGCCCCCCATTTCCTGTGGCCCTCCGCAGTTCCTCTTCCTCCACCCCTTCCCGCCTTCCCAGGCAGTACGGCTCTCCTTTCTGTCCCTGTAGTGAGTTTGTGTTTCCTGGAGTCTTCTATACAGGGGGCCACGCTCTGTCCCTGCGCTGCTGGCCCTGCCCCGGGGCGCGTGTGCAGTCCCTGCCCTTATCCCGTGGGACTGGGACACACTGCAGCCGCTTATCCGGGCCCTGTTCATGAACACGCAGGCTGTCACCAGTGGGGCTGCGTGACAGGACAGCTGAGGACATCCCCGCGGGGTCCCTGTGCGTCCAGACGCTGCTTTTTTTCCCTAGGGGAGAGAACGGGGAGCAGGGTGGCCGAGGCACAGGACAAATATGTGTGTCACTTCTCCAGAAACTGCCAGAATCCTTCCCAAAGCGCACTACCACTTCCTGCCCCCCACCACGCCCGCATCGGCAGGGGCTGTCATCGGCCTGACACTGTGTTGGCGTCCCGTGGGGTAACATTAACTCACGTTCTCCGAGGACTGATGACACTGGGCTTCTTGTCATCTCATTATTTGCTCTGTATTTTCTTGGGTGAAGTTTTTGTTCAAATGTTTTGTCCACTTTTTTTTTTTTTTTTTTGAGACAGGGTCCTGCTCTGTAGCTTAGACTGGCCTTGAACTCACTGTGTAGCCCAGGCTGGCCTCAGATTTCAGATGACCCTCCTGCCTCAGCCTCCCAAATACTGAGATCACAAGCATGCACCACCATGCCCACCTTGTCTACTTTTTAATTGAGTTGTTTCCTTACTACTGACTGTTAAGAATTTGTGTACTCCTCATACAAGTGCTTTAGTCAGGTGTTTTACAAATATTCTGTCCCAATCTGTGGTTCATCTTTTCTGTTAACTCTGTGTTTCAGAAAGCGGTTCTTAACCCCGGCATGGTGGTGCATGCCTGTGACCCCAGAACTGTGAGCAATGAAGTAGAATGGTTTTGAGTTCAAAACCAGCCTCAGCTACATAGTGAAAACTTGTCCCCCCCAAAAAAATCCACTCTTAATCTTGACGAAGTTCAGTTTATGCATGCCTTTCCTTTTGCGGGTGGCATGTTTCTGACCTGTCTAAGGAATCTTTGCCTTGTAATCCCAGTGCTCTGGGGGCTGAGGCAGGATCACCAAGTTCAAGTCCAGCCCAGGTGCCTTAGGGAGACCCTGTGTCAAAACGAGGCTGGAGGGCCAGGGGTACAGCTCAGTGGCACACGACACCTGGCACACAACACGTGCCCGACAAATGTGAAGTCCGGAGTTCGATTCCTTGGACCAAAAAAAAGAAAAAAAGGACCAGAGATGTAGCTCAGTACAAAGGTCCTGGGATTCAGTCTCCAAGGAAGGAAAGGAAGGCAGCGGGGAGAGACGGAAGGATGGGGGGACGGAAGGATGGGGGGAAGGGGAAATCTTTGCCTGACCCCAGATCACATCTTCTATAAATTTTAGGTTTCACGTTTATAAGACCCGTTGATTTGATTTTTATATGTGATTTTTATAGTTTCTGGTGCACAGGGTTCCCCATAAGAGCCCCGCGGTCCTCCCACGCTTCACGAGGGCTGAGTCCCCCCTTCCTCCTCCTCCATCTCCTTCCTGTCTTCATAGCCGAGAGCTCTCTGAGGGCCCGGTCTTCCCTTCTGCGGCGGCAGGCCCATCCAGCGCATTTTCCGTAGCAGCACTGCATTTTCCTCAGCAGAGTTATGACTCGGTTCTTCTTTTCCGCCCTCATCTCTTCCCCAACACGACCAGCCTTTCCTGTGGTGTGTCACTGTCTGGAACACGACCGGAGTGACTCCTTTGCCTGGCTTGGCTCAGATGCTGTCATCACTGTCATTTCTGGGTCCCTTTGAGCTCACTAATTCTTTTTCTCATCACAGGCCATATTTTTCCGACTCTGTATGTCTTATAATGTTTTACTGGCTGGCATAGAGCGTGACGTTTGCTGGGTGCTGGGTGGTTCTGTGTCCCTAGTCACGGCCCTGAGCTCTGCTCTGGGGTGCAGTTCTGTTCCTTGGAAAATGTTTGAGCCTCTCCGGGCTCACTTTTAAGCTCTGTGCAATGGGCCTGAAGAACCTTTGTTTCCGAGGTAATTTTGCATCCTGCTGGGTGCTGGGCCCGAAGCCCCCCAGGCTCTGGGTGTCCCCTGAAGGAGGTGGCGCGGGACCCTGTGAGCCCCATGAGTGCTGGTTGCTGTTCTTTCAGCTTGCTGTGGAGGGTCATGTCCCGTGGGCTCTCAGCTGGGAGGGCAGAGGCGTGCATGTGTGCATGTGTGTGCGCGCGCGTGCATGTTGCATGTGCGTGTGTGTGTATACCGACACACGAGTTCACACCCCTCCTTGTCCTGTGTAACCTCTGCTCCAGCACTGAGGAGTCCCCTCCCGGTCAGCCACCCCCTCCTCCTGGCCTGCAGCCTGCACCGGGACTCGGGCAGGAAGAGTTTAGCTGCCCTGCTGCCCCTGCCTGGCAGACCTAGCAGACCCGCCTTGCCAAGGTTGCTGGGGCAGCGCCCTGCGCCCCAGAGCGCTTCCTTGTACTTGCATTGCAGTTAGATGGTTTTATCTTCTGCCTCCCACCCTGGGGTCCTCCAACCTCTCTGGGGGTTTTTTGTGGTTTGTTTTTAAGTCAGGGTCTCGCTGTGTAGTTCAGACTGGCCTTCAGCTTACTTTGTAACCCAGGCTGGTCTTGAACTTAAAACAGTCCTCCTGCCTCAGCCTCCCAAGTGCTGGAATTAGAGGCATGCACCACGATGCCTGGCTCCCCAGCCTCCCCGTTTTTGTTTGATTTGGACCCACTCCAGGTCCCTCGGAGCGGTCACACTCCACAGGGCTTGCCGTGCGTGGTGCCACGAGTCACAGTCAGGTTTTGCTAGGAAGAGCGGCTCAGAAGCCCTGCGCTTACCACTGCAGCGGCACCTTCCTGCCCTCGCCCTGTCTTCCTGCTGGTGCCGTGGTGTTGCCCTGTCCAGAACGCCCCATTTGAGGGCTTAGATGGGAAAGGTCCCCGGAATTGTCAAGTGCTTGGAAAGGGAGAAGAGCTCGGGCAGGAAGAGTTTAGCCGCCCTGCTGCCCCTGCCTGGCAGACCTAGCAGACCCGCCTTGCCAAGGTTACTGGGGCAGTGCCCCGTGTGGGCAGCTGGGGGTTTGTCTGCTGTGATGCCCTGGCTCACCATGCCCCTGGGAAGGGGTCCTGAGCAGAAGGGGCCCTGGGGCCGTGGCCTGCAATGGCGTGGCCCCTTCTGCTTGCTGCTCGCCGGCTGAGCGCTGTTCCCACCGCCAGCCCCCCCATCTCACCCTGGATCCCACTGACCGCGCACTGAAACAGGAGCCACGGTGAACCTGTGGGTGTCGGGTGCTGTGTCCAGTGACAGGGCTGGGACTGGGGCACCCATCTCTGCTGCACGGGGTGTGGACCCCGGCAGTCTGGCTCTTGCATGTGACGGTCTGCGCTCGGAGGAGTGCATGTCTCTCCAGGGCCAGGTGCCTGGTTTCTGTTTACAGCGGATCGCGCTCCAGAAACCGGCTGCACCGCAGTCTGTTACCCGAGCCAGAATGGAACCGCAGCCCATTTGTCCGTGGGGTTTCGCGTGGACCTCGGTTTCCAGATCGCTTGGGTTTGTGCCCAGAAGTGCCAGGCCTGTGACACCGTGACGCCGCTTCGCTCTGTAAGAAACTGCTAGGCTGTCCCATCCCGAGGCCCGGTGGCCTCGAGTGTCTGGAGCTGTGGTCCTCACTTGCATTTGCGGACCTTGGGCTTTTTTTAAAATACTGAGTGGCTGTGTCAGACACATCGTCACCATTGTGATGCACAAGTCCCCAAGAGAAGCCACATCGAGCACTGCACCATGGGGTGGGCGCCTGCAGCCTGTCCCCTGCAGGGGGATCTGTGCAGGTGACTGCCCGTTTTTAACTGAGCAGTTTGTTTCCCCCTCGAAGGCCTTTCTGTGTCTGCTGGGTACAGGTCTGACTGCACGGGCTCTGCAGAACGCTTTCTCCTGGTCTACGGTTTGTCTTTTCATTTCCTTAACAGAAGTTTACAACACTTGTAAATTCCAACGTGCTCCTCCGGCACCACCCACTCAGGGGTCACCCGTGGGGATTTCTCACCATGTTTTGGTGCTGTTTACCGGGTTAGCAGCTGGGGATCCGGAAGGAAGGAAGGAAGGGCGTTCTGTGTGGGGCGTAGGGCACAAAACATGGGGCTGGGGACCAGGTGGGGTCCCCTGATCCGCCGCTGCACTGAGATGGGTGCCACTTGCTAGTCAGGGATGAGAGCACAGGCGCCCGGGGTGCCCCAGCACCGTGGTGGCCGTGGGGGATGGGAGGGCGTGGCTCTCATGGTCGGGGCAGCGGCGACTCGGGACCGGCACCCCCGCTCCAGCTTACACCGAACCTGCGCACCTCCTGGGCCAGCTCTACCCTCAGGGTCCCCGGCTCCTGACACTCCACGTGGATGTCCACGGAGATGTCCTGTCTCTCCCACAGACACCCTGTCCCCGGCCTCCAGCCCCTCCTCCGTCAGCTACCCCGAGGTCCCCTGTGGCGTGGACGAGCCGCCCAGCAGTGCCTTGAACATCGAGTGCAGGATCTGTGGGGACAAGGCCTCGGGCTACCACTACGGGGTCCACGCGTGTGAAGGCTGCAAGGTACGGGGCTCCGGTCCGTGGAGGGCAGTTACGGGTGCCACCCGGGGAGGCTGGCTCTGGGGACCCCAGACAGGCTGCACCCTGTGGTCCGGGGCTGGCCCAGCAGTGCGCTGAGGCAGGGCAGCCCTGGTGACAGCACGGCCTCATTGGCACTGGGTTCAGCGTTCTGACCCGCTGACCTCTCACCATTTACCAGCTTCTCACCACCAGTGGGGTGGTGACTCCCTGTGCTGGGGGTGAGCTGGTGACCAGCGATGTCAGCATCTTTCTTAAGTCACGTGATGCCTGGTCCACACCCTAGTGGCTGCCCGTGACCCCCAGCTGTCTCTCCTGGCTTGCCACCACCCCAGCCACAGCCACCTGGCCCCACATGTCACTCAGCCAGGCCTGGACAGGGACAGAAGGGCCAGGAGGATGTGGTGGAGGCACCTGGTGCAGTCACTGCCTGGATCCATGGCCTTTGCAGGAGGACCCAGTCCCGCCACTCCTGCAGTCTCCTGTGGTCACCTGACACCCTCCGTGTCTCCCCGTGGGCATGCAAGTGTGGGAGCTCTGGAAATCTGACTTTGCTGTGGCCAGAGGCCCCTTCCTGAGCCCACTGCAGTGTCCATGGCTTTCGCAGAGGCTGCCATCTTCCCCCATGTTCCTGGAATGTTCCAGGCCTTGCCTTGGAGGTAGAGCTCTGGAGCTGGGGCCACAGAGCTAGAGAGGCCGCAGAGGCAGCAAGAGATCACAGAGGGGCCACAGAGCCAAGGGCTGGTCACAGAACTGGGAGGGGCACTAGCAGAGGGGGCCACAGAGATGGGGCACAGCCCCTGGTGCTCAGGGCACTGTTGTCCATCTGTCTCTAGGGCCTAGGTGAGGAAGTCGGGCCGGGACGGCAGCCTCCCCTCCAGTCCCCAGGAAATGGCTGAGCTGTCCCGCGGCCCATGGGGCCTGCCACCGTGGACATGCAGAGATGGACCTCACACATGCGTGACAGGGCCCACAGAGCTCTTGGGCTGTGTTAAAGCCACACATTATTATGTTTTGTGTCCAATGCACAAATCAGCCACCTCAACATATAAAACGTGTTTTAAAAATTCAGAAAGAAATAAATTTCTTTTATCTGGGGATTTAGCTCAGCAGCACAAGCACCTTCCTGGCAAACACAAGGTCGTGAGTTCGATCATTGGTACCAAAAAAATAAAAATAAATATCTTTTAACTTGATGCAATAAATTTGTTGATCATTGTAATAATTTTGATTGGTATGAATAGTATGAATGTTTACATTTGGGCAGTAATTATTCAAATTCAAATAACTAAGTAGACTCCATCTACTTACAAACCTTTTATTAATTTTATTAGTATAAAGGTGATAACAGTGCTTGGATCCGTCCGAGTTGCAGTGGTTCAGGCGCCTCACGGGGGCACCCCGGACCGCGGGCGGGTCAAGTCTGTGGAGACTGCTGAAAGCAACCACAGGAAAAGGGCCCAAATCCAAACTCACTCTTTCCCGCTGCCCGTACCTACGTGTACACCGGCCTTTCTCTAGGGTCGTGATTCAGTCATTGTTCAACTCGGGCTTTCTATGGACTTCTGGAAGCACTGTCTTTTCCTGGGTACTGGTTTTTTGTTGTTGTTGTTTATTGTTTTTTTGTACTGGGCCTCAAACTCACACCCGCGCCTTTGCCAGGCAGGCCCTTGGCCGCTGAGCTAAATCCCCAGCCCTTTCCCAGGTACCATTTTTAAATGTCTCATGAAACTGCTCATTCTATTAGTTTGTGGAGAAGAACAGTTAATGCTTATATTGTCTGATCAGTTTTATATGCCCATATCTGATCATCTGAGCAACTATTTTGAAGATAACAGTACTCAATATAATGACCACTGTTAATTTCCTGTCGTCTTGCTATGAGAGCCTGTATTGTTTTTCATTGTTTGGTTTTCTTTTATTCTCTTTAAAATTAAAAACAAAGAAATGCTTCACAAAGGAAGAAAATTGGTTACAAGTATCTGGCTTCCTTCTATCATTTTTTTTCTTTTTAGAAAGTTAATGGTCTCTTAGAGAAATTTCTAGAAGATTCTGAGTCACACACATGGCCATGTCAGCCAAGAATGGCAGTGACAGTGACCTCAGCACCCACGGGGCAGAGCTGAGTGACCTTGAAGTCTGCCATTGTGTCCTCTCCGGTCAGACAGGGACATTTTGAAACCACTTTGTTTTTGTTTTTGTCTTTTTTTTTTTTTTTTTTTTTT